>JAAFCF010007112.1:5282542-5306599 GCA_013389785.1 Helicorthomorpha holstii | reverse complement strand
CAATGCCAATTATAGTAGGCATTGCCGGCTTGTTTTTCAATTGATTCATATGTGACATCATTTTTAATATGTAGTCAAATAATGAATCACCAGATAGGTCACTGGGAAGTTTCAAACTTGGGTCAATTTTCGATAATAGAGAATTTAGAAAAGTTTTCATTTTTTTCTTAGAAGAAGCTTAAAGTAGTCACAAACATTTGTTTTATAAAATAAAATTACACTTCAGGTATTTAACACTTACCTTTCTTTTTCTTTTTTTCAGCTGAATCTGAGTCAGTACCAAATAATTTATCTCCATGTAAGTGGTAAGCATGCTGTAAATATTCCTCATCCCAAGCCCGTAAAAAGTTCTTCCAGTCCCGTTCCTTTTCTGTTAATAAAAAAGTTATTATTCTTAAAATGTTGCTTCATAGGCTAATAAAATAACTTACTAATTTCTTCGCATGTCCTTAATCGAGAAGCATCACAATTGCATTGTTCAGAATAAATTATATTAAAGTTGATTACAATGATAATTGTGAATAAATGGGTGGCTGAAATCATCTTTACAGTTAAATATGAAAATTGAAACTAATTCTAAAGCTGATCTTGGCATTTATACCATTTTTAAATGAGTATTATTGTAACTTTATGACCAATTAATATCCTATTTTGCTCCTTAAATATTTTGTATATTTAATTAAAGTTATTATGACACTATAATATCAAATAAACCAGGATTTCGATCAAATTAAACATCCAATTAAGGTTTTTAATTGCTTTAGATATTGCATCCGGTAATTTGGTAAAATATATTATTTCTAAGTTAGTTTTGACTATAACTAATTTTTCCAGCCATGTTATTGTAAACCAGATAAAGAAATCATCTTTAAATAAAAAGCCCAATTGTAATTTTCTGCCTATTGGCTAATGTATTATGAACAATGGACATGGCAGTTTTAATGATTTTAAATAAGTGAATGGCTATCTTAGACATTCAATTGTATAATAAATACACTGTAATTTTTATTGACTGTTGATGTTATTACTTTCAGACTTTTCTATCACCTTTTAACAAATAGAGGAATCAATTTTAAATCAAACAGAAGTGAGTTTTCAGAGTCGTTTTCTTAGTTTTACCTATAAAAATTATTTTATAATTAGCTTTCACCCAGTAATATCAAATTCAGCTCATCTTTACTTATAATTCCTCATAATTGCTTTAAATTCTATACTGAAATTTAAAAAAAGAAACTGAAGTTTATGTACAGTAGCTAAAGATCTCTTTTATTGTAATGGTATACAGGAAACCACATTGTTCAGGGATTAAGAAAGCTATAATAATTAACGATATTTTTAGTGACGCTTAATGTTTTTACTTTCAGAATTTACAATACTGTTTTAAATTACGTAAGTGAACATATTGGAAATTTTAAACAAAAATTACATTTACCTGAGCAACATTCTGAAATGTTTCCATTAAAAATAAGATGAGAAACATTACTAATCCATACAGCACAACTAAAAAGCAATAAAATTAAAATCCAGTAAGGTTAATGTTTAAACTACAAAACGTACCAAGATTTTTGCATAATGTGGTACCATATTTCCAGTTTTGTGATTTGTGACTTTATGGTGTCTTTAAATAAACTATATTTAAAGCTAAAATCAAGTTTAGGAAAGATGAAATGGTGCTAGTTAACAGAATTAGTACAGAATTTATATAAATGGGTTTTTTAATTAATTTTTCATTATAAATTACCTCAATATTCCACATAATAAACTAAGGACTTATCAAATAGTAAACTACCAAAATCATGACTGGTCAAATGAACATGATAGCCATATTTCGGTTTCCAAATAAGTTAATTTCAATTGCCTGTACAGTAATTCCACTACATTTCAATAAGTCAATGATCTTAATTTTAAAATTGAGTACTACATTAAGATTTTTAAATGAGTAAATGTTAGTGTTTACATAAAAAAAAATTAGTTATTGTAATAAGTAAATAAAAGAATCAATTTCAAAGTATTTAATCACAAAATTATTTTAATTACAAATCAATTTTGCAAACAAATGTAATGTTCTGTGCTTGCACAAGAGCGGTCATTCCATTTATAATCCATATCAATCCATAACGTTAAACAATCTTCATCATCGCTGTTGTCAGGTTGATTCTTACCCCAATCGAAAAAATCAATAGGTGATTTATCATGATCCCATAGCCAATCGCCTTCTTCCTCATTGTCTCTTCCTCCCAAAAACCAACCGACTTTACCTATAATAATTAATTACATTAACAAAATAAATTACACTTCTTCTTAATAAAACAAATTACATTCCTTAAAAAAAATTCAGTAAATCGTTCACATTTAATTTAACAAGTTTTTACCTTTCACTTCATCATTTTCTTTTACATGTTTTTTAAGTACGTCATTTTCATCTTCATCCATTGGATGAGCTAACACGGCACCTTTCTTCTTGCAATCCTTGTTTGCTTTTTCCCATGACAATTTGGTTTTACTAAAATAGTAGCATCTATCTTTTAACTTAGTAAATCCAGCTTTGCATTTTTGCTTTGGTTTAGCAACAGCTTTCCCTGGTTGACCGGGCTGTTTAGTTTGGGCGACGCCTGGTCCCGCAACAGCTGGCCTACCACCACCTCCACCTCCACCACCACCATTTGCAATGCCAATTATAGTAGGCATTGCCGGCTTGTTTTTCAATTGATTCATATGTGACATCATTTTTAATATGTAGTCAAATAATGAATCACCAGACAGGTCACTTGGAAGTTTCAAACTTGGGTCAATTCTCGATAATAGAGAATTTAGAAAAGCTTTCATTTTTTTCTTAGAAGAAGCTAAAAGTAGTTATAGAAATTTGTTATTAATCGAAATTACATTTCTAGTATTTAAAACTTACCCTTCTTTTTCTTTTTTTCAGCTGAATCTGAGTCGGTACCAAATAGTTTATCTCCATGTAAGTGGTAAGCATGCTGCAAATATTCCTCATCCCAAGCCCGTAAAAAGTTCTTCCAGTCCCGTTCCTTTTCTGTTAATAAAAAAGTTATTATACGGTACTTAAAATGTTGCTTCGAAAAATAAGAAATTAATTTATTAAATGACTTACTAATTTCTTCGCATGTCCTTAATTGAGAAGCATCACAATTGCATTGTTCAGAATAAATTATATTAAAGTTGATTACAATGATAATTGAGAATAAATGGGTAGCTGAAATCATCTTTACAGTTAAATAAAAAAATTGAAACTAATTCAAAAGCTGATCTTGGCATTTATACCATTTTTAAATGAGTATTATTGTAACTTTATGAATAATTAATAATATCCTATTTTGCTCTTTAAATATCTCATATATTTAATTAAAGTTATTATGACACTACTATATCAAATAAACCAGGATTTCGATCAAATTAAACATCAAATTAAAGTTTTTAATTGCTTTAGATATTGTATCTGGTAATTTGGTAAACTACAGTATATTATTATTAAGGTAATTTTGACTATAACTATAAGAGAATCAGTTGTACTATATTACTAGAGTGAAATATTACCTTCAAAAACAGCATTTCATTTACTGTACTTTAATACGCTAATAAGTTATTCTTACTGTCATACCATTGCAAATATTTGCCATTAAGAAAAAGCTTTTCAAGTAGTACTTAACTAATAAAGTAATTAATAACATTTTTGCAATAAAGTTTTAAATGGTGCAATGCATAAAAAAGTAGTCAAAACAAATTGCGGCTAAATTCTATTTAAAATCTTAATGTAAGCCAGATAAAGAAATCATGTTTAAATAAAAAGCCCAATTGACGTCTATTGGCTAATGTATTATGGACAATAAACCTGGCAGTTTTAAAGATTTTAAATAAGTTAATGACTATCTTAGACATTCAGTGCTGTTATTTTTATTGGCTGTTGGTGTTATTACTTTCAGACTTTGCATTATTATTTTGGGTAACCTCACTGAGCATATTTTGCTGCTCTTCATTTACTTGTGATTGACTTTCATCATAGACGTCACATAAAAGTATTTTACGCCATTTTTTGCTTAATCTCAGATGAAATTTCTGAACACATGGAGGAATCAAGCTTAAATCAAACTTAAGTGGGTTTTCAGGGTCGTTTTTCTTGGATTTACCTACAAATAATGTTTTCATAATTAGCTTTCACTCAGTAATATCCAATTTAACTAATTTTTACCTATAATTGCCGATATAAAAATAAAAGAGATGACTATAACAATACACGATTCCAATGTTAAATACAGATAAGAACTTTTGTTCAAAGGAAAGTAAATGTCACTAAAATAAAAGCATTAATTCATTCTTGAGATAGTTTCACAATAGTAGTCAAATAGAACTATTAATAATTTACTAGTAATTAGGATTGGTGTTAACTACTGTTAAGTTGTCTAAAGCACTGTAGCTGCAGTTTGCAAATGACTTTGGCAAGTCATTGGCTTTTGCTAATATAGATCCCACCAGAATGTAAATTCCAAATCCAAGGGTCACTAAATATGAAGCAGCTACACACTAAAACAATCAAAACTTCAATTATGTTTTCATTCAATATCATCAAATGTTAATTGTTAAAATAACTTTAGAATTGCTTTGTGGAAACAAAATTCCAATACAATAGATGACAAAGGGTGGACCAGAAATTGATGAAATAAAAGTTAGGTTTGCCTTTTAAATTGTTTTAAAATACAGAAATTAAAACAAATTTTATCAAATTAAATAAGAAATAAATTTACCTGAGCAAAATTTTGAAATTTTTCCATCAAAAATAAGATGCAAAACATTACCAATCCGCACAACACAACTAAAAAGTAAAACAATTAAAATCCATTAAGGATGGGTTTAAATTGGAAATGATTTATGCTATACTTACCAAGAATTTTGCATAATGTGGCACCATATATCTTGTTGTGTGAATCATGATTTACTGGTGTATTTAAATAACCCATAATTAAGGCAGCAATCGAGTTTAGGAAAGATGAAATTGTGCTAATTTACAAAATCATTACAAATTTATATGTATGTGTATTTTTAATTAATATTACAGTATTACTTACCTCAATATACCACACATCATACCACTAAAAAATATTCCTGGTAAAGTTGGATAATCGTAAAGAATTTCCATGGCAAAATAGGAATTCAGCTTTAATATGAAATAAGATATATCAATATTAAATTCAGTACATTCAATGGCATTACCCCTCAGTTAATTATACTGTATATCGATGGCTTCATAAAAAAATTATGGACCTTAACTAAAACTTCTTCAATTAAAATACGAGACAAAGTTTTAAAAGCATAAAAGAATATAACAAATGATAAGTTAGTCTCGTTTTTGTATTTGCAAATAGTAAATTTCGAGGTTTCTTATGAAGTCGATTTGAAAAGTAGAATTTTTCTTAAATATCTGTACCTGTATTGTACCACATTACTGTACCTGATTAATGGATTTGATTTTATTCATTTCTTGTACATTGCAAGCCTTGTAATAAGCAAACATTATTAGCCCTAAGACTTGAAATAAAAAAATGTAAAGTAAACTCGAGCTGATTCCGATATTTGCAATCCTGTAAAAACAATGATTAAAAAATAAAACACAAATCGAATTTAATCATATTAAGTGACTTTAGATACCTTTGAGCTGCTTTTAAGTTTGGAGCCATTATGCATCTTTGTATAAGTGATTGGTTGATGGTATTAAAACATATAGTCGATATACCAAATCCAAGAAATGCAGACCAGAATGTATACCGAACAGTTGGATCAAAATTAAAACTAATTTAAAAAAAATTGCTATTAGATTACAATCTTTATGTAATAAAATTAGCATACTTAAATAATTGCAGCCTATCATACTGCATGTTTATATCCCAGATGGGTTTGAAACCGCCACATTTAACAATGCCAACTATAATTAATATTATTACTGAAATAATCATGATGATTGCTTGAATAGCGTCAGTTATTACGATGCCTCTCATTCCACCCTATTAAATGAACATATTTTAAAAACAATTTTGTAATTAAGTAATTATACAATTTACCAGTGAAGAATAAACAATGCAAGATGCAATCATTATAATGGCAGCAACCCAAAATGATATGGCAGAGACTATATTTTATACTGTAATTATAATGCTAGTTGCGTTTAATGATTTATCGCTATAATGTTTATACCTTGTTGAATAATAATTGCCGATATGTAAATGTTAACCGATCCAGTAAAAAGCTGAAACATTGTAATTTACATGTTAAAATTAAAACAAAATTGCTGTTTGAATATTTACCATTCCTGCTATTGTTCCAATTAAAGCTATAACTGCAACTTCCTTTCCAAAACGCTTTTCAAAATACTAAGAAATAATCGTAAATTTGCAAAATCGTCAAAATAGGAAATTTGGCAATTGCTAAGTTACAAATATTTGTTTAATTACCTTTAACATGCTCATATTTTGAATTGGATAAAACACAGGGATAATCAAATAGTGAACTACCAAAATCAAGACTGGCCAAATGAACATGTAAGCCATATTTTGGCTTCCAAATAAGTAGACTTCAATTGCCTGTCCAGTAACTCCACCAGCACAAAATGTTGAAAAATAAGACAACAAGACCCAAAACAATGAGACATTTTTTTCGCCTAAGAAATACTCAATTAACGTCGATTGTTTATGCTTCACATTGGAAACGTAAAGACCATACGCCGCTGGTAAAAACAGCAAAATAAAAACCATAACATAATCGGCAATAAGAAATTTATACTCCATCATTGTTGAAAATGAACTACCGGTACTGAAATTTGTTTCTGTAGAAAAACAATACTTTCACTAATTATTATCTTTGGCAGTCACTTAACTTCTGCAATTAAAAAAATATTGGAAAACGGAATTAGTTGACGGTTAACCGGTAACGCACGAAAAGAACTAGTAATAACTTGCAATTAATAACACTTTTTGTATTTATATACCAAGGATAGTATAATGATACTCAGGGGTTCTGCCAATAAATGTCTGATTTGTAAATTCATATCGTCATTTGCTGCACCAAGTGCCGATTATTTAATTAAATATTATTCTTTTAAAAAAGCTTTTAAAATCAGTCATTTATATTTAATAGCGTTTCTATTATTCTAATTGTTTTAAATTTTACACCGTATTGAAATTCAATACATGAACTAAGATTTTGTAGATAAAGATCTTTTTTATTATAGTGGTATACATGTAACAACATTATTTAATCTGACTCTGTTATAGTTTTTCCCTTGGGATGAAGAAAGCTATAAATATTAACGATATTTTTAGTGACGGTTAATGTTATTACTTTCAGAATTTACAATACTGTTTTAAATTACGTAAGTGAACACATTGGAAATTTTAAGACGGAAATTATATTTACCTGAGCAACATTCTGAAATCTTTCTATTAAAAATAAGATGGGAAACATTACCAATTCACACGGCACAACTAAAAAGCTATAAAAATTAAAATCTATTCAGGATGTTATTTAAATTAGAATGATTTATCTAACCTAAACTTACCAAACATTTTGCATAATGTGGTACCATGTTTCCAGTTTTGTGACTTTATAGTGTCAAAATAATCAATAATTAAAGCTGCCATCCAGTATAGGAAAAATGAAATTGTGCTACTGAACGAAATCAGTACATAATTTATATAATTGTGTTTTTTAATTAATATCAATTTATAAATTACCTCAATGTACCACATGATAGACTAAGGAATAATCAAATAGTGGGCTAACAAAATCACGACTGGTCAAATAAACATGAAAGCCATATTTTGGTTTCCAAATAAGTTGATTTCATTAATTCTACTACTGATGAAAACAAACTACGATTGATGAAACTATCTTAGAAGTTCTGTCAGGCTGAAAGTCAAATATTTTACCTTGAGCTGTTAACTTTTCCATGTTTCCCATTAAGTTGCAAGCTCTAGTACCTGTATTTCCATACCGGTATCATCAAATTCATGTTTAATGATCGATTATACCTTTGCAATCTGTTTACATGTTAGAAAATGATCCTTCCTTTCGTTCAGCGGAGATGTTGACGTATCATGGGCAATACTTTGCATTTCAGTTTCTAAAACTTCAAATCATTAGCTTAAAAATTTTGTAGTAGATAATCATTTTTTTTTCGTTGAATCGGTTAAACAGCTGTTTCGCATCTTGTAAATTTTGTGTCGATCGCGTCTTGTTTTGCTCTGCGAGTTACTCCAATCTAATACGATAATTACTTAATGTTAGCTGTGAGAAATGATAATAATGTATTAATTAAAATAAAATTACTGTATTAATTTGAAATATGGTTTACCTTTTCTTCGAGTTGGCGAAAGAATTGATCAAATTTGCTAATTTCCTCCAACACATAATCCATTTGTTTTATCTTAAATGAAAAATTGCACAACTAAGTAAATAACAGTATAATTACAGTATATTAAATTGATAATGATTGCTATAAGTAAATATATTAATATAGTGTTAAAATATAAATTCTGCCAATTTTAAATCACTGAATTTGCTAGTGGATTCAGATTCAAAATGTACTGTGTACATTCATTTTGTGTAATCCATGTACTGTATGACTTCGCTAAAATTATGACTGAATGATACGATAAAACCCATGTACTTACTTTATCGTTTATTTCTTCTTCAGTTAATCAACAAAATTACATTTATTACTAGAAATCAAACTTGCAGAATCTATAACAAAATGTTTTCATGATGCCATTTACAATTCAAAATTTGATGAAGCTAGTTCGACCGCCTGTGTTACCACTGACATTCATCTAAAATATTTATTATATTTTATTAAATACTCTAACAATGTTAAATTAATTTGTTAGTTTGCTAAATATTTATTATTAAAATTATTAAGATTCTGTTAATTAAATCTATTTCTTTGGTATATTTTGTAAATTGCCACGTAACACATCACTGCTTATAAGTAGTTCGCGTACCACACATTGGTTACCTATGTTCATTAAACAAATTTTAAAATACATTTTGCGCATGCGTAAATTCATTGTGACCGATTTCGCTTGTCATTTTCTGTTGCCGGATTAAAACATCACATTTTATTCAAGTAAGTACTTAAAAACTTATTTAAACTACAAAAACATTTTAAAAAATGAATTTTCGATGTTTGTAGAAATGTTTTTGACCAGATCAGAGTACGACCGAGGTGTAAACACATTTTCACCAGAAGGTCGATTGTTTCAAGTTGAATATGCAATTGAAGCCATTAAAGTAAACTTTCAGTCACTTAAATGAACTTTTCTGATCAAACTTATATAGTTTAACCATTTAATTTATTAACTACAGTTAGGATCAACAGCCATTGGAATCCAGACTTCAGAAGGTGTGGTGTTGGCTGTTGAGAAGAGAATAACATCGCCCTTAATGGAGAAAACAACCATTGAAAAAATCGTTGAAATTGATAAACACATTGGTAAACTCTTTAATTTAAAAATTGAGAAACAATAACTATACTAAATGTTATGTTTTAAAGGATGTGCCGTAAGTGGCTTAATGGCTGATTCTCGTACAATGATTGATAAAGCCAGAGTTGAAGCTCAAAATCATTGGTTTACTTATAACGAAAAAATGGGAGTTGAAAGTGTAGCTCAAGCTGTATCGAATTTAGCTATACAATTTGGTGATAGTGATTATGATGGAACTGCTATGGTAAATAAACATAAAAATCCTCCAATTGCATCTCTTGATGAATCTTAATTTCTATTTTAGAGTCGTCCATTTGGTGTAGCTATACTTTTCGCTGGAATTGATGAACGTGGACCTCAATTGTAATATTAAATCTTCCGATTAATGTTGTTAAATTTACAACTTTTGTGTTTATTATAATGTAGGTATCACATGGATCCTTCTGGAACTTTAATTCAGTATGATGCAAAAGCTATTGGCTCTGGTTCTGAAGGAGCTCAACAAAACTTACAAGACGCTTATGATAAAGTAAGTTGTATAAACACTTTGGGATTACAAAACTATGGATTTGACTTATTGTGTTTTTTTACAGTCAATAACTTTAGAACAAGCACTAAAACTGGCCTTGCAAATTCTGAAACAAGTAATGGAAGAAAAGTTAAACTCGACCAACGTTGAAGTGGCAACTGTCATGCCAGATAAGCATTTCCATATGTTCACTAAAGAAGAAGTTGAAGCTGTAATTGCGCAAATCTGAAAGCTTTTAAAATTTTCACAAAGAGTAAATTTTTTTGTTGCTTTAAATAACAAAATAAAGACCACGGTTTAAAACGTAACTTTAGTCTTTCATGGTTTTTGATTATTTTAATCTCGCTTTTTCCTTAGTGTTTGATTTATGTTTCTAACAAATTGTATTAATTGTTTTTCTCGGAGATAGATAACTACCAACGTTGTTAAACCGCAAAAAGCTCCTATACTCACGTGGCATATCACATCAGTAAATCTTGTAAAATCTCCATAGTAACTCTTGAATTGCAGAAACATTTGAAATAAAAATAAAATAAGTTAGTATTTTAAGGTTACCTCTGATATCACAGTTATGAGGAAACTAGTTAAAAGCGTTGCACTAATAACTTTGTCAGGAATGAGACCAGATAAGGGATTTTCAGCTTCGTTTTTAAAGTTTAAGTAAATGAAATGAGTGCTAAAAATATTTCATTTCCATTAATTTAAATAAATGTACAAAGAAATTATAATATACCTATAGACAATTCTTGCAAACATATTAGCACAATTTGCTAACAGAAAACCAACACTTCCAAATACGGTTGTTAAATACCACGACAGGAAAATGAAAGCAACTGAAAATAGTACCATCAGGTAGTTGTATCTGCAAAATAAACCATTGTAGGTTTTAATTGTAAGAGATTTCACAACTTCACTTACTTTTCTACTTTATCTTTACTCATTGTGGCAAAAGCAAAACATTCGGTAATTCCATTTATAGATAGAAACAAAATGTATACACAGTGCCAACGTAGCAGAATGGGACCTGAACAAATACCCGTTTAATTGCTGGTTCAAAACTGTTTAATATTTTGCGATTTTAATTCTTACCAGTTCCAGAACTGAGTATCTGTCCGCCGTAGATGTGAAGTACAAGCTTTGAGTAAGCGTAACCAAAGGAAATAGCAATTAATCCAAATAAAAGCATAAAACGGAGAAGATTTCTTAAAACGTTTGTCACAAGTTGCATGTCGTCCTAAAAGCGAAAGAAACTTAGTTATGATTTGTTTATTAAGCAGAATTGATAGAGTTAATGACCGACTTTATTCTGCTTGTCGATTACTTGATCTCTGTTTACAAGTCCAGCAAAAAATTGATAACTGCTGTCTTCAACTGGCCGAAGAAGAAAGCGAGCTGCTAGAGAACCCAAATTGTTTATGACGTCGTAGATTCCTAAATTACAGTTGAATTAAGTAGTTTACGTGAAACAAATTAGGATAATTGTGGTTACCTTGCTCTGCAAATGATAGCACTCCAAGCAATGTCATTACGTATCTTTCACCTGACAAAGAAAACATTCGCATCTTAAAATGCTGAACTTATCATTACTATTACGAAATTTGGTGCTTAATTAACAAACCTTCCGTTAAAATTTGCTTTAAAAATCCTTGCTTAAAAAAACTCCAGGTTAACGCTAACTGGTCGGCTGAAAAGTTTTCCTAAAATACAGAGCTTATGGGTTTTAGTTTGAAACAATTTTACTCAATATTTACATTCTGAGTAAAGTATTTTGGAAGAAAGTCATTAATTGTGCTGAATGGAAAATCGTCGTCTTTCTTGTTATTTTTCATGTAAACGCTAAAGTACAGGTAAATTCCAACTACCCAAACGGATGAGCAAATCACCTATATAAACACAAAACATTGTACCACTTTTAAGTTAATTAAAAGATCAATTGAATACCTGTCCAACAGCATAACCGTAAATTGCCATTTGTGGCTGGAAATAAACAGTTAAAGCCAAAGCAAAGCAGCGTAAAGTGATTGATAAACTTTCCACTATAACCTGCGTTAAAAATCTCGTTATTTTAATCAATTTTTAAATTTTTTTAACAGTTAGTCATTACCCTTAGTTTGTTAAACGTGTGTATACGTGCTACTATGTACAGTGGCTCACTTGTCATTTCTAAAATACAACAGAAACAGACAATAAACACGGCGTTTACGTACTGGGAATGAGTTGAAATATCTTCTGGCATTTCCAGCCAATAAATCCAAACATAACCCAAGAATATACTACAAAGTATGGAAGCTGGAACTCTATGGATATAAGAGAAGTTTTAATCGGGTGTAAACTGTATAAATCACAATAGTAACTCTTACGTTAACCATAATAAATTAATGACTTTTGGCCAATCATGTTGCCTTGTGTTACTAAGTGTTGCATTTCGGAATGCCTCTTTGCTTAAAAATAATATTGATGAGTACAGCAAAAACAGCCTAAAAAACATCAACATTAAGTCAACATGTAAAAATATTAAACGGTTCAAAGCAACAAACCTAACGTTAATAATTCCCAGAACATCCTTGGAAATGTATCGAAGAATAAATCCATTTAAAATAAATGTCTGAGCTCTAAATGCAATCTGAAATTTATAACCTTATCAGTAACTATACGTTGCATAATCACCGTTACTAGAATTATATATAAATATAGCGAATATTTTACTTGTAATATGATATTATACGACGCTGCTTGTACAGTTGATTTCAATAATTTGCTCCCGTCCATTTTTAATAAACATAAGCACCACCAGAAACTTTATAAAGCTGTAAATTTAAAAGAAATGTCACAAAAAATGAAAATTTAACTGAAAACACATGGTTTCTCCAAAGTACGTGCGAGTGAAGGAATTATGCTTTAAAGGTTAACAATATATCTATTCGCAAGTCATTATTTGATAACCTGTAAGATGTTTGATTAAGTTGATCGATATGTCGATTGTAGTCATTCTATTATACATTAATTTGAAACATCGATTTCACATCAACAGCTGATTGTAAAATGTCTTCGTGTCGTGAATTTAATGTATTATTAGCTGTTACTGGAAGTGTAGCGTCTATTAAATTACTAAATTTAATCGAGGAAGTAAAAAATCAGTCGCCGAGTGACGTAAAGCTATCAATTCGTGTGGTATGTACTGAAAATTCGTTGCATTTTTTCGACAAGACCAAACTGCCTGTTGATGTGATTCTGTATAGGGATGTGGATGAATGGGAATCGTGGAAGAAGATTGGAGATCCAGTTCTTCACATTGAGCTACGAAGATGGGCAGACGTGTTGGCTATTTCACCTTTAGATGCTAACACATTAGCCAAATTGAGTTGTGGAATTTGTGATAATTTATTAACCAGCTTAGTTCGTGCTTGGGATACAAAGAAACCTCTGATCTGTTGTCCTGGAATGAACACTCTCATGTGGGAGCATCCTATTACAAAACAACAGCTGACAACGTTAGAGAAATACGGTTATGATATTATTCAGCCAATTTCTAAAACATTAGCTTGTGGAGACACTGGAATTGGAGCTATGGCTGAAGTTAACACTATCGCTCAACAAATTTGGAAATCAATTTTGTAATATTTAAAATTGGTTTACAGTAAAATCACTATACAAATTACTATAAAATATAACGTATGTATTTTAATAGTGCAATAAAATGTCTACATTAATTAATAATTAATTAATTGTTGTACGATTACAAGTTTTATATATAATAATAAAAAATTGATCAATGAATAACAGTAAGAATGCAGTAAAAATACATCAAGTTTTATACATAATAAAAACGGATTAATGAACAACAGTAAGAAACTTTTTAACGTTATTTCTTAAAACTTTAAATTTGACAAATTTGCTAGATTTGGATAGTTTAAATAAACAATGCTCTAGGTTTACAATTTACTATGGCAAAGCATATAACTGCATTTGCAATTATTTTGCTCCATAACCAATTAACATCTCAGCAATTCCTTTACAATTTCTTTTAGATAAATCTAATGGTGTTTCGCCTTCATTATCAACAGTTTTTCTAACAGTTATTTCACTCATTAATTTAGTATGATTGAAATATACCCCACAATCGAACCCCACAATTTAAAATTGATGGTTTAAGTCATTATTGCCAATCATTGTCAATTGATGGTTGGATTTATTTAATGGGCGTTGGATCCAATAATGACTTCGTGTTTGTTGAAGTGGATCCTGATACATTTAATATTTGTCATAGTGAATTTATCTCCTGTGAGTATAGACCCTGCAACGCGAGTTTCCATACTTCTGGACATATCATCTTTATAGTGACCGACAGTGAACAGGAACAACATCCCTTGAAAGTGATCGAAATTGATACAAAAACCAGAGATGTTCGGCATATTAACATATATTTTAATCCCCCACAAATCGCTTTTTTCATACAGCTGCATTGTTGACAAAAAGCTGTACTGCTTTCAGCAAAACTTTTCATTCATTTTAGACTTGACAACGTTTACACGGACATTTTCAGATGTACAAACACAAGATCAATCATTATCAACTCTTTTAACATTAGTTCATAAAACTGACATTTACTTGCTAGATCCAGAACAAAATATAAAGAAAATGTTTACTGTATCTTCAATACTCTAAATAAACAGTTTACTGAAATTGATAGTGTTTCGGCTGAAAACATGACAGTTGAAGAGGATTGGATAGAAATGGACTTCATGGATGATAAATTGCTGGTATTGAGATGTAAAAACGGGGAAATACATGAAAAAGAAGAGTTTTACATCGATGTTATGGATACAAAAACGAAAGAATGGAAGTGTCTTACAGAAGTTAATGGATGTAATGGAAAGACATTCATGTGTCCAACTAAAGACAGAATTTATTTGTTTACGGACCCGGAATTGTTATGTAACCAACTGCCATTTGTTTCGGTTTTTCATTTGAAACCATCGCTACAAATGATTTGTAAATCGGTAATTGTCAAACACAATCTGGATCGATCGGTATTACCTAAAAAACTTCAAGAACGATTACTAATGTACGAGATCTTTAATGAATAATTTGTGAATTTAATTGATCAGTTTTATTTTAATTGATTATATTCAAAGTGTATTTGCTTACACATACATTTAAATAAATAACCTGTTATTGCATTTTCTTGTCAAGTTTTTAATATATTGCTTGTGGTGTAAAGTACAGTTTTGTTTGTTAAAAACTATATATATTAATTTGGTTTTGGCCGTTCAGGAATTTTTCATAAATGTTTGTTTTTATTGCAGGATACTTGCAAAAATAATAATTGTTAATCGATTTTTAAAATAATTTAAGTTCTAAAGTTTTATTCAACAAAGTCAGTAAAATAAAATTCCCAAAGAAAAACGTCTGTGTCAAAAAATGCATTCCATCATATTCATTGAAAGGACCTTTCCAAAACGAGGTACAACAACAATTTCCTATTTATAATCCCACTATTCAATTAAAGGATTAATTTAATCAGGTTAATGGTGCCGATGGCTAAACAAGATAAGGAAACAAGAATGTTGAAACAAGCATTCATTGTTTTCTTTTATTTAAGATTTACCCCAAAAAAAGTGCAAGGAATCGTCCTCGTTCATTGTCATTGAACATCCGGATTCAATTTAAAGGGCGTTAACTGTGTAAAGGGCTTAGTTATCTGATTGGCTAGCTGCTTTCCACCTCTGAGAATTTAGGGCCATGAATTGTCCGTAAAATCACTTTTAAAATCATTTTCGGTCTCATAGTTACCTGTGTCAGTTCCCTGTACAGAAGTTGTTAAATTTTTCGTCATTTTTTTAATACTTTAAAGTTCTCAAAATGCTTTGGACAAACCACGAAGCCCCACAATTTAAAATTGACGGTTTACATGTTTATAGCAAAACATTAGCGATTGATGATCGGATTTTTTTAGTGGGCAAGGGATTCGAAAATGACTTTGTGATTGTTGAAGTGGATCCCGATACGTTAGATTACGATTATGCTGGTTTTATCACCTGTGACTATGACTATACACCTTGCAAAACGAGTTTCCATGTTTCAGGACATAGCATCGTCATATTGACCGCCAGTAAAAAGCAAGAAGATCCAGTAAGAATTATTAAAATTGACACAAAAACAAGAGAGTGTAATGGAACTAACATCTTTGTTGATAATACAAAACTTGCTAAAAAGCTAGTTTCCCGCAGCTGCGCTGTTGGAAACAAGCTGTACTGTTTTCAGGACAACTTTTCTTGTGTTATGGACTTAACAACGTTCAAATCGACAAATTCAGAAGAATTGTCAATAATGGTACTAGCCAAATTATTACCATCATTTTCACTATTAGTCCATAAAACGGATATTTACTTGCTAGATCCAAAACAAAAGATAAAGAGAATGTTCATCTTTAATACTCTAAACAACCAGTTATCAGAAATGAATATTGTTTCCGCTGAAAACATGGCTGTTAAAGAGAAATGGATAGACATGTGTTTTACGGATGATAAGTTCCTGGTTTTGAAGTGTAACAACGTTGAAATTCCTGAAAATAAGCATTTTTACATTGATGTGATGGATACAAAAACGAAAACGTGGAAGCGCCTGACAGAAGTGATTGGATGTAATGCAAAGACATTGATGTGCCCATTAAAACACAGAATTTATTTGTTTACGGATCCAACATTGGTATGTCAACAACTGCCACTTATTCATGTTTGGCACTACAAACCATCGCTGAAAATGATGGCTGGATCAGCAGTTGTCAAACACAATCTGGATCGATCGGAACTACCTAGAACACTTCAACAACAGTTACCAATGTACGAAACAATTACCAATGTTCAAGAATAATTTGTAAATTTGTATAAGTATAATTCGGATAGTGCCATCTTTTAATGATTTTAATATTAAGTAAATAAAATATTTTTCAGCAATTTATGTAGAATTTAGAAAATTATTGTTTTTGAATGCTTAAGTTAAGATGTTTTGTACTGTACTGACTTTTGCTGTAATTTTGCAGGAATACTCTTTAAGAAACCAAATGGAGATTAACATTAGCCCTGCAAATAAATTTAATTAGTTTAGTTAAAACAAAGTTTTTTTAAACTTTTTACCTCCACCAACAATTGCCACGTACAACACAGCCGAGCTTGTACTATGACATAGGATTGATGAAAACTACATTTGAAAATAATAATTTAAGCCAAATTTATCATAATAGATTAAAAAAATTTAAATTTTATTTACTAGTATAGTCATTCCGGCCAAACCAAGGATGCCAGCAATATAGTAATTTCGAAAAGCTTTCTTACGATTGTTTTCCTCATCAATGACTGAACTAAATAGCAATTAATTAATGATCAATGATTTATTATCAATATTAAATTTCAGTTACGATTTTTTACAGTGGTTGCATTTCACTGGTTTAATTCTTTCAACTTTCACCTAATTGAAAACAAAGTTGCCATTTGCCTTTTTTCGTTTTTGCCAATGGGAAAAATGCTTGAATTTTGCAAATCACCCAGTATATACAGTAAGCAATACAGCACATATACTTACTACAGTGTAGAAAGAGGAACTGCAATAAGCACAGGATATTTGGTAAATGTGTGACGTTGTTAAATTATGAAGTTTATTACTAAAACAAAACAAAATCAAGTCAATTATTGTACTCGTAATTACCATGGCCAATTACATTTAGTAATTACAGTAAATTCATTTACCAATTTAGTCTAGGACATCGTGCAATTAATGTTGTTTCCTTATAAAATAAAAGTGCATTGCAATCGCATCTTAAAGCCTTTTTTCTTTCTGGAAGATCATTTACAAGCTAAAAAGTTAAAGAAATGAAAAAACAGTAACTGCTTAACCACTTATAAGTTAAAAAATTATAATATTAAATACCTACAGTGTGTTCATTGCATTGATTGCATTTAACTACATATAAATTTGGACTTTCTACAAAGACAATTGGCGCTTGGCAAACTTGACAGGAAATTGACTTAGACAAAATGGCCATTTCAAATGAAGGAGGCGGTAACTCGTTATAAATGACTTCATTTGTTGCTATTATGTAAGGTGGAGCTTCATCTACAAAATTCTTATAAATAATCATACTAATTTTGAACAAATTTTCATTTGTAATACCAGTACGTACCATTAGAAACTGGGAATAAATCGGTCACTGTTTCCAGAGAAATAATTTCATTTTCACTAAAACTTACAGGTGACATTTTAACGAAAAAACCATGCAACTGAATGACAATCAGAAATCGGTTGAATTTTATCATTGTCAATAAAATATTATCTAATTGTTTCAACTTTGTAACAAGATAAGATATGGCAACTATAATATCTTGAGAAAAAATTGAAATTTCGTTTGAAAAAGTCAACTGATTATTAGAAATTGGTTCATTTGGTAGTATTACGTCATTTGGAGCACATTTTATTATTTTTATATAAAGAAAATACTGTATAGATTAAATGTGTGTATGATTGTCTGTCCTTTATGCATTCCTATACCATTTATCCTATCGCCATGAAATTTTAGGTAATTATTCAGTACACTTAGGCGAACATATTAGTAAATACTGTATAATGTTAAAGGTACACGGTGATTTCACCACTAAGTTAAAAGTGCATTAAAAAACTTAAGAAAATACATGTACTAGCTTATCAAATCGAATCTATTGTAATCTGATCTAATCCAATCAGATTAAAATATTTGTAAAGTTAATTACATTTTAAATTTATAAAATCCCAAACAATGTTGGTGTTATATTGGCTCGTGGTGAAATGCTAGTGGTAAAATCTCCCGACAGAAATTTTAAACTTTGTAATGAGATACAGTATTACAGTATATGATATCTTGGTTTTGATCTTTGAGTTGTTTATTTATTTATTTTACAAAGAAATTTAGTCAATTAAGATACTGTAAATAAAATGCTAGACAAATTTTAAAAAAAAATCTAAAGTACAAAATCAGAATAATCAATACAATATAAATAAATGATCGAAAAATTGATTAAAGATACCTAATGTTAACTTAATTGAAAATTACTATAACATATCTTTGATTTTTTTACAATATACTGGGATTTCTTATATAAGAATACCAGTTTTTTTTTTCAAAATTAAATTACCTTCTTTTACATTGCCAGTAAAGAACCGGAACTACTGTACATCCTACCCCTTTCAATGACGATTTACCCCTTTAATTATTTAGCCAATGAGGGAAAAAGATTAGAAATTCCCCAAAGTACATTACCAGTTTTGTCATTAATTACAGTACATGTACAGTATTTAGGTCATTGATTTAGTGTAAACGAAAAAGTGTGCTTTTTCACAAATAAGATCAAATTTCAAAGTATTGTAAAAATTTTCCTAGTCAAGTTACCAAAAGAAGAATCGTTTTCGAAGTTTCAAAGTAACAACAGAAACTTGTAAGTTTAATAATTATTTTGATTATACATTATGAGTGCTCATGACATGCATTTAAAAATCACAATTTCACTTTATTGCACATAGTTGCAACAGAAAAAAACAAAAAACTTATCTAACATTTACCATGCCATGCCATGCCATTTATACCAGTTTATTTATTGCTTGCATGTATAAAGTGTATGTGAATGCATATATTATAATTATTTTATGAAACACTATATGCTGATTTTTACAATTAAGTGATGAAACATTTTAATTACGCCATGGAAATATCTAATGAGCATACACCAACTAAGGAAGAAGTTACATTTGTTTCCTCGGTAATCATTGGCAAGAAGAAAATAGACAGTAGAAATAAAGATGGATATACTGCTTTTTTAATTGCTGTTAAATATGGATTGATTGACCAAATGAAACAGTTGCTATCATTAGGTAAATTTGTGTAATTTAAAGTTGGTTAAACTTTTAGTAAATGGTGTTTTGTGCGTTTTTTTTCAGATAAAACACAGCTTAATTTTGTAACTGTAATTTGTTTTTCCTTAACCCCAATACAGTTATTCACGGAATCACCAATAACAATTGCTCTAAAATATTCCCAATATTCTGCCTTTGAGTATCTAGTTTTTAAAAAAGCTAACTTAAGTGACTTTAGTGTAGATTTTCCTGGTGAATCATTTTTATTTCGGGCTTATAATCATGTTGATAAACGATTTTTTAAATTGGCTATCGAATCAGGGGTAAATCTCAACCATTCACACAGGCACTTTTTCGAATCAAATGTTCTCTGTGAAATGGTACTAGATTTAAATGTAAATGAAGATTTACTGAGATTTGTATTGGATAATGGAGCTGACATGATGGCACAATCTTCAACATATCGTTTGACACCAGTCCATTATGCAATATGCAAAAACAATGTTGCAGCGTTAAAAATATTTCTGACAAAGATTAATGAAAATGGTAATAATTTATAAACATTTTTGTATCAACTTAGCAATGATTAACTATTTTTTATTTGCAGATCTGCAGAAATTTCGAATGAAAATGCCTTATCGTAACTTAATTGGACTTGACAAAACAGAGGATAATGTTTTCCTTTTTGCTATCAATTGTGGTTCACTTGAGTAAGTTAATAAAGGAAGAGGAATACATCATTAGTTTCAACGGTGAATTGTCCCGTTTAATTTTGTTATGTTGGAAAGTGATAACTGTATATAATTAATGTTTGACAATAATTTATTTGATAATTACATTTGTATCAACTTAATTAATCTTAAAATGTTTGTCTAATTTTAGAGTTATAAAGATGCTATGGCCTCTAATGCAAGATGAAGACAAAATCCATCATTGTGAATTAGTCAATGGCTCATTGCAGACTTGTATTATGCATTCTACCATCTTCTCCAAGTAAAATATCTCACAAGTTTTCAAAATTCAACCATTTAAAATGTACTTGTCAATTTTATAGTTTAAGAAATCCACCACATGAAGTTTTCAATTTTTTTCTTGATAATGGCATCAAAGTTAATCAATGCATCATTCCTTACGAAATTCACATACTGAAACTGCTAGATGGTGACTTTAGCTATTTATACTCCAAATTTAATGGCTATTCATATCCAGGCATTAATTCCAATTATTCGATACTTGATTGTGCGATTTTAGTCAAAAAACCGCAACTTGTAGCTTTATTGATTAAAAATGGGGCTGAAGTTAATCCATCATCCAACGTTGTCCAGCCACTTTACCTGGCTTGCATAATGAAGCAATTAGAAACGTTGAAAATGTTACTAAATCATGGAGCAAATCCGAACTATTTAGTCGAAATTGGAGGTGTAACGTTACCAGTTGTATTAACTACTTCCTGTTTAAATCCAAATGGCTGCCTTTTGGATCTTCTGAAAGCTGGAGCTGATTTAACATTAATTCATGAGAGCTTTTGGAATTTGCTAAAGCCATATATGCGTGATAAGGAAGCTTATAAACTATCAATGCTGATGAAAAAAGTGTTTACAGGCGAAACATTTAGCATTGCAATTAATGAAACGCATTTTGAAGGCAAAAATGGCTCAACATTGACTTTTGATGGATTCAAAACGTTGGGTAAAGAAATGTCTGACTTGCTTTTTGAAGTTATGGGATTCCCTAAAGTTAAATATCAGAAAAAATCTCACAAAAGTAAGTTCAAACTATGTTTAGTGTTTAATTGTTATTGATATGGTTTTTATTTCATTATTTTACAGTTGTTGGTAATGGTTTTCCAACGTTGTGTCATTTTTGCCGAGTTGCAGTTGTTAAGCAGATTTTAAAAGCTAATAATTGGGATCTTTATAAGAAATATGTAGACTATTTGGAAATACCAGTACACCTGAAGTCTTATCTTAAATATGAAAATTAGTTTGAAATTTTACTCATTTTTCATGTCAACGCCCTATTGAGAAACCAAATGATAAAAAAAATGTTAAGAAACTTATTTTTAATTAAATAAAAAAATGAATTCTAAAAAACCCAACGGTTAAGCTACCAATACAGTATTCACTTCCATTTAAAGTCAAATACAGTAATACTGTAGTATGACCTATTCTAAATGGGAACTTTCCACAAACGCCTTAAATAGAGCATAGAAACCGGCCCTAGAAAGTAGGACAACCTACCCATATATGACAACCTACCCATATATGACCTACAGTGTGAGTTAGGTCCTGCATTTAAAAGTAGGAATACCCGGTATACTATATGTTATCCTTCCTCCAAGAAAACACTCTTATTAACTAGAAGTGTAAGACACAAGTTGCTCCTAAAAAGAGTGAAATTTGCTATCTATTTTCTTTCTCAAGCTAATCAGAATTGCCATTGATACTTTGAATATTAAACAAAAGAATATTGACTAATTCAATTATTTTAATATAAAAAGAATTAGTAGGGAGTGTTAATCTGAACAATAATCAAATTTTAGTTCGATGTTCTCTTAACCTTTAAATGATATCACCAAAGTACACCACGAGTACTTTAAAGTAAATCAATTAAGGAAGGTAGTTAGCAAAAGTCAAGCCAAACCACGTGTTAAAGTTAATTCCCATTCAAATTTCTTTCTACCTTGCAAAACCTAGTGGTCAGTGGGCAAGTCATTCATATTTTAACAAAACAATCCCAACGGTAAAGTTTGAAAACTCATTCATACGAAGACAACTCAACACGACAATTTCTCGCTGCAGTTTTGAATTTTTAAAAATCGTCTAAATTTAATGTAAGTAGCGTTTACGTTTATTTTTATCATAACCAGTTAAAAACCAATTATAAACTTTCGGATTTTCGTATTCACCTTATAACTACGTCTGTTTAATTTGAACGGTAATAAATAATTTGTGAGTATTAATATCAAAGACACGTAAAACAACGAACTCTCATAATCATATGTTCAATGTATAACTTGTTTTCACAAATTTGACAGAGAAATTGATAAAACATCCCCAAAAGTAGCAAAAGATAAGAAAATGCAAGCGTCAAATAATGAAATGGATCCCGAAGTGTAAGTTGATGATTTAATTCTTAATTTAAAGGGACTTGATCTTTGGGTTTTGTAAATTAGTATGATATACTTCGAATGGGCGTTACTTGTCTTTTATGCAGTTTTATTTGTAATTTATTCTTTCTATTTTAGATTATATGAATCAACCAATAGAAGTGTTATTAAACCACAGCCTCTACTGATGAAGCACATGGGCGCTAACAGTTATTTACTCCACGTTTATACGACGTCTGGAGTCATAATTGTTGACAATTACGTCCACATGGTAATTAGCCATTACTATTTCATTTCCTATTCCAAAAAATACGGTGCAGAAAAGTTCATTACACTAATTTAATTAAAAATTAATTGTACATGCACTTTATAATTATTTTAGAATTTTCCAATTGCAAAAAGGCGACTATGTATCATTGAATTTTTTGAGTTCCTGTTAGAGTTGCAATTTTTTTATAGGAATCACTCTGAAAATATCTATCAAAAACTTAGTCATTGTGCAGCTCGATTAACAGTACCAAAGTAAGTTGTTGTAAATGGGTTTTAGTGTTGATTATTTATTTAATGTTTGTGGTTGTATTTTAGTCAAACAATGTCAAACATTTTGGCTGAAATAAGGAGTGTGTGTGGATATGATGAGAAGTTTTTTCGAAAATGTTTGCAGCATTACCCATTCAATTTTGAATTAAGATGTCTTCAATATCCACTGGCCACAACTGATATTTGGTGCAAAAGGATTGTGGCTACAGAAGATGAGTGTGAATTCGTGACAATGATTGATACAATATTGGTAATTGAAAAATTCACCAGTTAAAATTTATTTTTAATTACTTGATTTTTACTCGTTTGATTTTATTTAATGTAGAAAACAACGAAAGCATGTTCTCAATTTATTTATGATATCAGATGTTACTATCAGTCAATTGTAGAGAACAGTAAAGATAACGTGAGAGAACATCTTCATGGAAGATTTGACCAATATTTTAAGACGGACAGTATACTTAAACAACAAATCACTATTCAACAGTTTGTTGAAGTTATTCCACTGGTGT
>JAAFCF010007112.1:5251761-5282442 GCA_013389785.1 Helicorthomorpha holstii | reverse complement strand
ACACCAGTGGAATAACTTCAACAAACTGTTGAATAGTGATTTGTTGTCTAAGTATACTGTCCGTCTTAAAATATTGGTCAAATCTTCCATGAAGATGTTCTCTCACGTTATCTTTACTGTTCTCTACAATTGACTGATAGTAACATCTGATATCATAAATAAATTGAGAACATGCTTTCGTTGTTTTCTACATTAAATAAAATCAAACGAGTAAAAATCAAGTAATTAAAAATAAATTTTAACTGGTGAATTTTTCAATTACCAATATTGTATCAATCATTGTCACGAATTCACACTCATCTTCTGTAGCCACAATCCTTTTGCACCAAATATCGGTTGTGGCCAGTGGATATTGAAGACATCTTAATTCAAAATTGAATGGGTAATGCTGCAAACATTTTCGAAAAAACTTCTCATCATATCCACACACACTCCTTATTTCAGCCAAAATGTTTGACATTGTTTGACTAAAACACAACCACAAACATTAAATAAATAATCCCAACTAAAACCCATTTACAATAACTTACTTTGGTACTGTTAATCGAGCTGCACAATGACTAAGTTTTTGATAGATATTTTCAGAGTGATTCCTATAAAAAAATTGCAACTCTAACAGGAACTCAAAAAATTCAATGATACATAGTCGCCTTTTTGCAATTGGAAAATTCTAAAATAATTATGAAGTGCATGTACAATTAATTTTTAATTAAATTAGTGTGATGAACTTTTCTGCACTGTATTTTTTGGAATAGGAAATTAAATAATAATGGCTAATTACCATGTGGACGTAGTTGTCAACAATTATGACTCCAGACGTCGTATAAACGTGGAGTAAATAACTGTTAGCGCCCATGTGCTTCATCAGTAGAGGCTGTGGTTTAATAACACTTCTATTGGTTGATTCATATAATCTAAAATAGGAAAAATAAATTACAAATAAAACTGCATAAAAGACAAATAACGCCCATTCGAAGTATATCATACTAATTTACAAAACCCAAAGATCAAGCCCCTTTAAATTAATAATTAAATCGTCAACTTACACTTCGGGATCCATTTCATTATTTGACGCTTGCATTTTCTTATCTTTTGCTACTTTTGGGGATGTTTTATCAATTTCTCTGTCAAATTTGTGAAAACAAGTTATACATTGAACATATGATTATGAGAGTTCACTATTTCACGTGTCTTTGATATTAATACACACAAATTATTCATTACCGTTCAATTTAAACAGGCGTAGTTATAAGGTGAATACGAAAATCCGAAAGTTTATAATTGGTTTTCAACTGGTTATGATAAAAATAAACAAACGCTACTTACATTAAATTTAGACGATTTTCAAAAATTCAAAACTGCAGCGAGAAATTGTCGTGTTGAGTTGTCTTCGTATGAATGAGTTTTCAAACTTCACCGTTGGGATTGTTTTGTTAAAATATGAATGACTTGCCCACTGACCACTAGGTTTTGCAAGGTAAAAAGAAATTTGAATGGGAATTAACTTTAACACGTGGTTTGGCTTTACTTTTGCTAACTACAGTACCTTCCTTAATTGATTTACTTTGAAGTACTCGTAGTGTACTTGGGTGATTTATATTTAAAGGTCAAGAGAACATTGAACTAAAATTTAATTTTATATTAAAATAATTGAATTAGCCAATATTCAAAGTATTAATGGCAAATTTAATTAGCTTAAGAAAGAAATTAAATAGCATTTCCATTAATTTTTAAATTTCACTTTTTTTTTAGGAGCAACCGATTTTGACCTAAATGAGCAGTTATTCAATTTTGAAATGACTTGAATTTTTTTTAGAAATTTATTTCCGGGTCAAATGGTACCTAAATATGCCATTGAATACGGTTTATTAGACAGTTCATTATAATTCAATAGTTTGACTTACCCTTGTTAAATAAATTATTGATCTGCTTAAATTACAGTATTATAGGAATTTATAACACACACATAACCACAATTAATACACTAAACTTAAAAATGATTAAGGATATGCACTTTTAATAAGGGCATTTTTTTAGAGGAAGGAAAACACAAAGTATATTCTTCTATTTAAGTGCAGGACCTAACTTTGACTGTAGGTCATATATGAGTAGGTTTTCCTACTTCCTAGGGCAGGTTTCTATGCCCTATTTAAGGCGTTTGTAGAAAGTTCCTATTTAGAATAGGTCATACTATTACAGTACTGTATTAGAGACTTTAAATGAAAGTGAATATACCTCATTAATACACTGCTGTAAATGCACTTACATTTAAAAAACGATAAAAAAATTTGTTTAACAGCAAACCACAGGCATTTCACCACAATTATGTCAACATTTTTGAGATTTTATAGTGTAATTTATATTTAAAATATTTTAATTTTTTATATAAAGTATATTTAGCTAGTAAATGATTTTTTAACTTAAATGATCCATGAGGTGTGGATGAAATGCTTTACTATTTGCTAAAGAAACAACACTGATTTATGTTCAAGGTAGAATTGGTAAAGTTACTTTAAAAGCTTAACAGTTGGGTTTTTAAGAATTCATTTTTTTATTTAATTAAAAATAAGTCTTTTAACATTTCTTTTATCATTTGGTTTTCTCAATAGGGCGTTGACATGAAAAATGAGTAAAATTTCAAACTAATTTTCATACTTAAGATAAGACTTCAGGTGTACTGGTATTTCTAAATGGGCTACATATTTTTTATAAAGATCCCAATTATTAGCTTTTAAAATTTGCTTAACAACTGCAACTCGGCAAAGATGACTCAACGTTGGAAAACCATTACCAACAACTGTAAAATAATGAAATAAAAACCATATCAATAACAATTAAGCACTAAACATAGTTTGAACTTACTTTTGTGAGATTTTTTCTGATATTTAACTTTAGGGAATCCCATAACTTCAAAAAGCAAGTCAGACATTTCTTTACCCAACGTTTTGAATCCATCAAAAGTCAATGTTGAGCCATTTTGGCCTTCAAAAAGCGTTTCATTAATTGCAATGCTAAATGTTTCGCCTGTAAACACTTTTTTCATCAGCATTGATAGTTTATAAGCTTCCTTATCACGCATATATGGCTTTAGCAAATTCCAAAAGCTCTCAGGAATTAATGTTAAATCAGCTCCAGCTTTTAGAAGATCCAAAAGGCAGCCATTTGGATTTAAACAGGAAGTAGTTAATACAACTGGTAACGTTAGACCTCCAATTTCGACTAAATAGTTCGGATTTGCTCCATGATTTAGTAACATTTTCAACGTTTCTAATTGCTTCATTATGCAAGCCAGGTAAAGTGGCTGGACAATGTTGGATGATGGGTTAACTTCAGCCCCATTTTTAATCAATAAAGATACAAGCTGCGGTTTTTTGACTAAAATCGCACAATCAAGTATCGAATAATTGGAATTAATGCCTGGATATGAATAGCCATTAAATTTGGAGTATAAATAGCTAAAGTCACCATCTAGCAGTTTCAGTATGTGAATTTCGTAAGGAATGATGCATTGATTAACTTTGATGCCATTATCAAGAAAAAAATTGAAAACTTCATGTGGTGCATTTCTTAAACTATAACATTGACAAGTAAACTTTAAATGGTTGAACTTTGAGAACTTGTGAGATATTTTACTTGGAGAAGATGGTAGAATGCATAATACACGTATGCAATGAGCCATTGACTAATTCACAATGATGGATTTTGTCTTCATCTTGCATTAAAGGCCATAGCATCTTTATAACTCTAAAATTAGACAAACATTTTAAGATTAATTAAGTTGATACAAATGTAATTATCAAATAAATTATTGTCAAACATTAATTATATACAGTTATCACTTTCCAACATAACAAAATTAAACGGGACAATTCACCGTTGAAACTAATGATGTATTCCTCTTCCTTTATTAACTTACTCAAGTGAACCACAATTGATAGCAAAAAGGAAAACATTATCCTCTGTTTTGTCAAGTCCAATTAAGTTACGATAAGGCATTTTCATTCGAAATTTCTGCAGATCTGCAAATAAAAAATAGTTATTAATTGCAAAGTTGATACAAAAATGTTTATAAATTATTACCATTTTCATTAATCTTTGTCAGAAATATTTTTAAAGCTGCAACATTGTTTTTGCATATTGCATAATGGACTGGTGTCAAACGATATGTTGAAGATTGTGCCATCATGTCAGCTCCATTATCCAATACAAATCTCAGTAAATCTTCATTTACATTTAAATCTAGTACCATTTCACAGAGAACATTTGATTCGAAAAAGTGCCTGTGTGAATGATTGAGATTTACCCCTGATTCGATAGCCAATTTGAAAAATCGTTTATCAACATGATTATAAGCCCGAAATAAAAATGATTCACCAGGAAAATCTACACTAAAGTCACTTAAGTTAGCTTTTTTAAAAACTAGATACTCAAAGGCAGAATATTGGGAATATTTTAGAGCAATTGTTATTGGTGATTCCGTGAATAACTGTATTGGGGTTAAGGAAAAACAAATTACAGTTACAAAATTAAGCTGTGTTTTATCTGAAAAAAAAAAACCGCACAAAACACCATTTAATAAAAGTTTAACCAACATTAAATTACACAAATTTACCTAATGATAGCAACTGTTTCATTTGGTCAATTAATCCATATTTAACAGCAATGAAAAAAGCAGTATATCCATCTTTATTTCTACTGTCTATTTTCTTCTTGCCAATGATTACCGAGGAAACAAATGTAACTTCTTCCTTAGTTGGTGTATGCTCATTAGATATTTCCATGGTGACTGGCTGATAAAAATATGATGTTCAAACAACAGAACTGTGTAATTAAAATGTTTCATCACTTAATTGTAATAATCAGCATATAGTGTTTCATAGAATGATTATAATATATGCATTCACATACACTTTATACATGCAGGCAATAAATAAACTGGTATAAATGGCATGGCATGGTAAATGTTAGTTAAGTTTTTTGTTTTTTTCTGTTGCAACTATGTGCAATAAAGTGAAATTGTGATTTTTAAATGCATGTCATGAGCACTCATAATGTATAATCAAAATTAATTATTAAACTTACAAGTTTCTGTTGTTACTTTAAAACTTCGAAAACGATTCTTCTTTTGGTATCTTGATTAGGAAAATTTTTACAATACTTTGAAATTTGATCTTATTTGTGAAAAAGCACACTTTTTCGTTTTCACGTTTACACTAAATCAATGACCTAAATACTGTACATGTACTGTAATTAATGACAAAACTGGTAATGTACTTTGGGGAATTTCTAATCTTTTTCCCCCATTGGCTAAATAATTAAAGGGGTAAATCGTCATTGAAAGGGGTAGTATGTACAGTAGTTCCGGTTCTTTACTGGCAATGTAAAAGAAGGTAATTTAATTTTGGAAAAAAAAACTGGTATACATGTACTTATATAAGAAGTCCCAGTATATTGTAAAAAAATCAAAGATATTTTATAGTAATTTTCAATTAAGTTAACATTAGGTATCTTTAATCAATGTTTCGAACATTTAATTATATTGTATTGATTATTCTGATTTTGTACTTTAGATTTTTTTAAAAATTTGTCTAGCATTTTATTTACAGTATCTTAATTGGCTAAATTTTTTTGTAAAATAAATAAATAAACAACTCAAAGATCAAAACCAAAATATCATATACTGTAATACTGTATCTCATTACAAAGTTTAAAATTTCTGTGGGGAGATTTTACCACTAGCATTTCACCACGAGCCAATATAACACCAACAGTGTTTGGGATTTTATAAATTTAAAATGTAATTAACTTTACAAATATTTTAATCTGATTGGATTAGATCAGATTACAATAGATTCGATTTGATAAGCTAAGTTAGTACATGTATTTTCTTAAGTTTTTTAATGCACTTTTCAAGTTAGTGGTGAAATCACCGTGTACCTTTAAAATTATATTTACTAATATGTTCGCCTAAGTGTACTGAATAATTACCTAAAATTTCATGGCGATAGGATAAATAGTATAGGAATGAAAAAAGGACAATCATACACACATTTAATCTATACAGTATTTTCTTTATATAAAAATAATAAAATGTGCTCCAAATGACGTAATACTACCAAATGAACCAATTTCTAATAATCAGTTGACTTTTTCAAACGAAATTTCAATTTTTTCTCAAGATATTATAGTTGCCATATCTTATCTTGTTACAAAGTTGAAACAATTAGATAATATTTTATTGACAATGATAAAATTTAACCGATTTCTGATTGTCATTCAGTTGCATGGTTTTTCCGTTAAAATGTCACCTTTAAGTTTTAGTGAAAATGAAATTATTTCTCTGGAAACAGTGACCGATTTATTCCCAGTTTCTAATGGTACGTACCGGTATTACAAATTAAAATTTGTTCAAAATTAGTATGATTATTTATAAGCAATTTGTAGATGAAGCTCCACCTTACATAATAGCAACAAATGAAGTCATTTATAACGAGTTACCGCCTCCTTCCTTTGAAATGGCCATTTTGTCTCAGTCAATTTCCTGCCAAGTTTGCCAAGCACCAATTGTCTTTGTAGAAAGTCCAAATTTATATGTAGTTAAATGCAATCAATGCAATGAACACACTGTAGGTATTTAATATTATAATTTTTTAACTTATAAGTGGTTAAGCAGTTACTGTAAATTTCATTTCTTTAAATCCTTAGCTTATAAATGATCTTCCAGAAAGAAAAAAGGCTTTAAGATGCGATTGCAATGCACTTTTATTTTATAAGGAAACAACATTAATTGCTCGATGTCCTAGACTAAATTGGTAAATGAATTTACTGTAATTAAATGTAATTGGCCATGGTAATTACAGTAATTGACTTGATTTTGTTTTGTTTTAGTAATAAACTTCATAATTTAACAACGTCACACATTTACCAAATATCCTGTGCTTATTGCAGTTCCTCTTTCTACACTGTAGTAAGTATATGTGCTGTATTGCTTACTGTATATACTGGGTGATTGGCAAAATTCAAGCATTTTTCCCATTGGCAAAAACGAAAAAAGACAAATGGCAACTTTGTTTTCAATTAGGTGAAAGTTGAAAGAATTAAACCAGTGAAATGCAACCACTGTAAAAAATCGTAACTGAAATCTAATATTGATAATAAATCATTAATTAATTGATCATTAATTAATTGCTATTTAGTTCAGTCATTGATGAGGAAAACAATCGTAAGAAAGCTTTTCGAAATTACTATATTGCTGGCATCCTTGGTTTGGTCGGAATGACTATACTAGTAAATAAAATTTAAAATTTTTTAATCTATTATGATAAATTTGGCTTAAATTATCATTTTCAATTATAGTTTTCATCAATCCTATGTCATAGTACAAGCTCGGCTGTGTTGTACGTGGCAATTGTTGGTGGAGGTAAAAAATTTAAAAAAAACTTTGTTTTAACTAAACTAATTAAAATTAAATTTATTTACAGGGCTAATGTTAATCTCCATTTGGTTTCTTAAAGAGTATTCCTGCAAAATTACAGCAAAAGTCAGTACAGTACAAAACATCTTAACTTAAGCATTCAAAAACAATAATTTTCTAAATTCTACATAAATTGCTGAAAAATATTTTATTTACTTTATAAGAGAGTAAAATGCAATATGGATGTTCAGTAAAAATGAACTCTGCATCAAGAAAATATTTTCTTCTCCAAAATCATTTTAATATAAATTATGTACTGACCAAATAACAATTCCAGATTAAATCAAACAATAAACTTAATAAATAGCAACAACCAATGTTAAAATTAATCCAGCAAAACAAATTAACAAATTCAAAATATTTTAGCAGCTGCAAGACGTTGTGTTCAGTACAAAAACAAGGAGAAGAGTGACACGCAAATAAATTTTTCTTTCTTGACAATGTGACAATATGCAAATTAAACATTTCAACATCCACTGACCAGTGTTGCAACATTTTTAGAAAACACATTTAGAAAATTCTAGAACTGGACAATGTTTAAATTATTTTCTAATTATTTTAACAATAATACATTTATAAAATTGAACTTTAGTCAACATACTTAATATTAAAATCATTAAAAGATGGCACTATCCGAATTATACTTATACAAATTTACAAATTATTCTTGAACATTGGTAATTGTTTCGTACATTGGTAACTGTTGTTGAAGTGTTCTAGGTAGTTCCGATCGATCCAGATTGTGTTTGACAACTGCTGATCCAGCCATCATTTTCAGCGATGGTTTGTAGTGCCAAACATGAATAAGTGGCAGTTGTTGACATACCAATGTTGGATCCGTAAACAAATAAATTCTGTGTTTTAATGGGCACATCAATGTCTTTGCATTACATCCAATCACTTCTGTCAGGCGCTTCCACGTTTTCGTTTTTGTATCCATCACATCAATGTAAAAATGCTTATTTTCAGGAATTTCAACGTTGTTACACTTCAAAACCAGGAACTTATCATCCGTAAAACACATGTCTATCCATTTCTCTTTAACAGCCATGTTTTCAGCGGAAACAATATTCATTTCTGATAACTGGTTGTTTAGAGTATTAAAGATGAACATTCTCTTTATCTTTTGTTTTGGATCTAGCAAGTAAATATCCGTTTTATGGACTAATAGTGAAAATGATGGTAATAATCTGGCTAGTACCATTATTGACAATTCTTCTGAATTTGTCGATTTGAACGTTGTCAAGTCCATAACACAAGAAAAGTTGTCCTGAAAACAGTACAGCTTGTTTCCAACAGCGCAGCTGCGGGAAACTAGCTTTTTAGCAAGTTTTGTATTATCAACAAAGATGTTAGTTCCATTACACTCTCTTGTTTTTGTGTCAATTTTAATAATTCTTACTGGATCTTCTTGCTTTTTACTGGCGGTCAATATGACGATGCTATGTCCTGAAACACGGAAACTCGTTTTGCAAGGTGTATAGTCATAGTCACAGGTGATAAAACCAGCATAATCGTAATCTAACGTATTGGGGTCCACTTCAACAATTACAAAGTCATTTTCGAATCCCTTGCCCACTAAAAAAATACGATCATCAATCGCAAATGTTTTGCAATAAACTTGTAAACCGTCAATTTTAAATTGTGGGGCTTTGTGGTTTGTCCAAAGCATTTTGAGAACTTTAAAGTATTAAAAAATTACGAAAAGTTACAGAGAACTGACACAGGTAACTATGAGCACGAAAATGATTTTAAAAGTGATTTTACGGACAATTAATGGCCCTAGATTCTCAGAGGTGGAAAGCAACTAGCCAATCAGAGAACTAAGCCCTTTACACAGTTAACGCCCTTTAAATTGAATCCAGATGTCCAATGACAATGAATGAGGACGATTCCTTGAACTTTTCTTTTTGGGTAAATCCTAAATAAAGGAAAACAATAAATGCTTGTTTCTTTATCTTGTTTAGCCATCGATACCATTAACCTGATTTAATTAATCCTTCAATTAGTGGGATTGTAAATAGGAAAATTGTTGTTGTACCTAGTTTTGGAAAGGTCCTTTTAATGAATATGATAGAATGCATTTTTTGACACAAATGTTTTTTTTTTTGGGAATTTTATTTTACTGACTTTGTTAAATAAAACTACAAAACTTAAATTATTTTCGGAATTGGTTAACAATTATTTTTATCTGTAAATTTATTATTTTGACAATTATTATTTTTTTAAGTACAATATTCTACAATAAAAACAAGCAATTGTGAAAAATTCCTGAACGTACAATGCCAAATTGCTATATTGAATTTTTAACTAACAAAATTGTACTTTACAAGTTTACACCACAAGCAATATATTAAAAACTTGATAAGAAAATGCAATAACAGGTTATTTATTTAAATGTACGTGCAAGGAAATACACTTTAAATATAATCAATTAAAATAAAACTGATCAATTAAATTCACAAATTGATCATTAAAGATCTCGTACATTAGTAATCGTTCTTGAAGATTTTTAGGTAATACCGATCGATCCAGATTGTGTTTGACGATTACAGATTTACAAATCATTTGTAGCGATGGTTTCAAATGAAAAACAGAAACAAATGGCAGTTGGTTACATAACAATTCCGGATCCGTAAACAAATACTGTAAATTCTGTCTTTAGTTGGACACATGAATGTCTTTCCATTACATCCATTAACCTCTGTAAGACACTTCCATTCTTTCGTTTTTGTATCCATAACATCGATGTAAAACTCTTCTTTTTCATGTATTAACCCATTTTTACATTTAAATACCAGCAATTTATCATCCATGAAGTCCATTTCTATCCAATCCTCTTCAACTGTCATGTTTTCAGCCGAAACACTATCAATTTTAGTAAACTGTTTATTTAGAGTATTGAAGATAAACATTTTCTTTATATTTTCTGGATCTAGCAAGTAAATGTCAGTTTTATGAACTAATGTTAAAAGAGTTGATAATGATTGATCTTTTGTTTGTACATCTGAAAATGTCCGTGTAAACGTTGTCAAGTCTAAAATGAATGATAATTTTTTCTGAAAGCAGTACAGCTTTTTGTCAATAATGCAGCTGTATGAAACTAGATAATCCGGGTTTTGTGGGGGATTAAAAGATATGTTAATTTGCTGAACATCTCTGGTTTTTGTATCAATTTCGATCACTTTCAAGAGATGTTGTTCCTGTTCACTGGTGGTCACTATAAAGATGATATGTCCAGAAGTATGGAAACTCGGGTTGCAGGGTTTATACTCACAGGAGATAAATTCACTATGACAAATATTCAATGTATCAGGATCCACTTCAACAAACACGAAGCCATTATTGGATCCAACGCCCATTAAATAAATCCAACCATCAATTGACAATGATTGGCAATAATGACTTAAACCATCAATTTTAAATTGTGGGGTTCGATGGTTTGCCCACACCATTTTTAGACGTTATTTTTAAAGTTAGCAAAATAAATCGCGAAAATTTTAGCTGCTTCTGTACAGGGAACTGGCAAAAGCAATTATGAACAGGAAAAACGTCTATAAATGTTATAGATCCAAGTTGAAAGGTCGAAAGCAACTAATCTTTTTTGTTTGATCTTTGGATCTTTTTTGTTTGAACAATTTGGCCTTAGCAAGGTAAAGCTATGAATAAAGTCTTCTAATAATTGTTTCGTCATTTTTTTCATAAATTGATAACATTTACATGATCAAGTTCATTGTTCAAAGTTATTCTTTAATATACTGTACATGATTCAAATTCATATCCCCAATTGGATATGTTAGTTTTTTTAATAGAAATAGTGGAAGTTAACGTCCTTTACTGTAGGTCAAACTTGATTTTATTATTTTAAAATAAAATACAAAGGGTCACTAATTTTTGTGGTGTTGACCCCATTATCCCACGTTGGGAAACATGAAGTTAATCCTTTTAAATGGCTCCAGGTGTTCAATAACAATGAATAAAGATAGCCGTAGCTTTAACTGTACTATTTTGATAAAAATCTATGAATAGAAAACAATAGATAGGGCCATTAACCCTAGGATGCTTATTTTTACATTTGACTTTGCCATTGTCACCTTTAACATGATTAAATTAATCTTTTAATTGCATATTTAAAATGATATAGTGTATTATTACAGTATAAGAATTTTTAAAATGTAATTCATTTTCAATACTTGAATTAGGTTAATTTATAGTAAATCTATATTGATAGAGGTTTTTTTTAATAAAAAAAAGCAAATTTAACGTGATGAAAAATTTTTGTGAATCGTGTTTTAAATTTCTAGTGTAGTTCAAACATGATATTGAACTATTGTAACATAAAATACAAATGGGCCCATTTTTCTGTAAGGAAGTGAAATTTATTGAATTAAAATTTACAGTAAGTTGACCATTTTATTTGTACTGGTACTTCAATATCGATGACTGGTGTTGTCATCGTTGGTCAGTGTATTAATAATTTTATGGTTTAAAGTGCAGTTTATAAGATTATCTCAAAGAAGTGTAAGTACTGTACATTGATATTGAGCTTAAATTTTTAAGAATTATGATGCAACTTTCATGACGCAATTTTTTAAGAATGCTTAGCAAATGTTTTCATTTTTCAATTGATTAAAACTTAGTAAACAGGACATCCGTTTTCTCCACCAGTTTTAAAATAACCTTAAAATTGAACTGATAAAAATAAATGTAAAAAATCTAAATGCTGTAAGAGCATTAACTGCAATCATTTTGAAACTTGATTGTGTTAATGTTTGTTGTTTAGATGGACAACTTTACTATTGCCATTTATTTTGCTTAAACTTTTTAAGAAATTGATAAAAATTACAGTAGTTTATGCAACACCACAAGTAAAATTAGTGTGACGACTAATTTTTAACTGAGCACCAACAAGACATAAGTAAGTTAAAGCCATTGACTGAATAGTTAAATGTATTAAAACCAACTTTTCTTAATAGTTCAAGAATACTACTTCTTCACTTTGAATCTTCTGAAAAAGTAATTTTAATAACATACCAAATGTGAAATACACTATGGAAACAAATTCAAGCAATACACTACAAGTTCCAGACAGTGCACATGATGAATCTAAAATTCTTCATGAATACATATTGAGTGGTGACATTGAGAATGTCAGATGTTTTTTAAACTCCAAGGAAACTCATTCATCATTATACTTAAATGAAAAAAGAAAATCAGCAGCTGTTGTTGCAATTGATAATAAGCAGTTTGAAATTTATGTTCTTCTACTATCGCACAACATTCGCTTTAAAGACGACCATCTTGAAAGAAGAAGTTTTCTGGAATTAACGAATAAAGAGAAACTCCAATTTAACAAGACATTATTAAAAGACTTGCAAGAAATTAATAATGCATCTGTTCATTTTTTACTTTCAAATACAAAACTCATTGGCAACTTAAAAGAAGATCAGATTAAAGACATTAAGAAATACTACAAAGAATTAAATGAAATTCCTGAGATTGGATTGGTGTTTTCTGTCATCAAATGCAGCGGATTTGTTAAAATTATATTTGATTTTGAAAAAGAATCAATTGTTGATATCGATCCAGCATCAAATCCAAATATTAGAGGAATATGTTACTCAGAAGATGGTAAATTGCTCATTGGAGCAAAAAGAGATGATGAGAGTTCATTAAAAGGTACAATTGCCCATGAGCTTACGCATTATGCTATGCAAATTATTTATTCAAATGACTGTAAACCATATCATTTTAACGATAAAGATGAACATGAAAAGTTTAATAGGATAATCAGTGTCATTAAAAGTAGTTTGGGTTCCAAATATGACGACATAATTTTGGCAGCTTATAAATACTATGATGAATCGCAGTGGCCAAGAGAATTGATTGTTAGAGTTAATCATATGTTGGCATGTCATGGATTAGAAAATGGTGAAATTTTATTAATTGAACAAGCTAATGAATTGCTGAAATATTACAGAGAAATTGTTATGCCACATTGTGAACAATTTATAAAAGATAGCTATTTATTGAAACCAAAAACAGAAATTGAACTTTTTAATTTAAAATCAGAGTTAATCACTAAAATTAAGAACGCAAATATCACATTTAAACAGTCAATTACAATTGAGTTGGATGAATTTGTGAAAAGTGATTGTCCATTGTTACTAATATCAACTTCAAGCTCAATTTTATCAGTAATTAAGCTATTTCAATCTTTAAATCAGCTGCATTTAAATCTAAATCAGTACTTGTTAATTGATTTTGAAACATATTGCCAACAGCCGGATGTAATTGGTCAATTGCTTTTATCTGTTTCTTGTAGATTATTGATTATAGAAATTTCAGAAAATGATAAAATTGAAAGAATTTTACCAGATATTTTAAATCATTTGCCAGTCACACTAAAACAAAAACCCAAACTAAAAGTGATATTTGTTATTGTTGAAAACAAATTCGCTAATGTCCAAAAGCGATTGGTTAGAAATTACAAGTTTGAAACAAAAAAAGATTCCAATTTAGGTTTTGATAACTTAACTTATAAAAGTCAAGTTTTTGTTTTAGCGAAGAAAGTTTATTTTCAAGGTGAACAGATTCCTTTAAGCAAATTATTATCAGATAATAATAAACATTTAATTGATTCAAATGTATTGACAAAGTTACTTTCTAAAGAAAAATTTTGTATCGGAAATCAGTTAGTTTCTTCAGATGTCAACTTGAATAAATTCATTGCAAGAAATGTAAAACAAATTACTGCAAATACATACGATGAAAGCAAACTTCAAATCCAATTGAATAAATCAATTACAGAAATTGAGTTTATTGAATTGGTTTTTGATGAAAGAGTTGTTGTAATTGCTGACAGTGCCGGAAGTGGAAAATCTACATTACTAACGCGAATTGCAATTCAAATTAAAGAACAATTCAAAAATTTATGGATTGCCATAATTAATTTAAATGAATTTACTCAAATTTTTAAATCCAAGCTAAAAGGCAGTAATCAATTTAGCTCAGATGAAGCTATCGAGTTTTTAATCGAATCTCTGAAGCTAAAAAATCGTGATTTAGATTATTTGAATTTTAGTAAACTGATATTTAAAAATAATATTGAAAAAGCTGTTGTGATGTTTGATGGATTTGATGAGATCAATCCCAACTATACAGACATTGTTCAAAAGTTAGTCAGTGCAACAATTGAAGCAAAAGTTAAGCAAATTTGGTTGACAACAAGACCAGAATGTAAAACAATGCTGGAAACACAGCTACAGTCTAAAACATTTGAAATCAATCCATTAAATGAAAAAGAGCAATTGGATTACTTGGTTCAGTTTTGGAAAAAAAAATTAACAGCGAATGACCACGATTTTCAATTATTAAAAACGTTTGCTAAAGAATTACGAAGAGAAATTAAATACAAATTTCCTAAAATTCAAAGTTATTTGGAGAATCCATTGCAATTGATGATGCTTGCTGAGGAATTAATTGATAATTGTAAAGAGTATTTGCAATCTTCAGATTTGCATCAAAGTTCGCAATACTTGATGAAAAGATACTTAAAAATTGCTGATTTGTATGAGCAGTTTATTGTAAGAAAGTTCACAATTTATACAAGAAAACAAGATGAAAATGTAGCTAAAGTAATTTCTATCAAACATTTTAAGGATTTTAATATAATCCATCAAATGGCTGCTCTTCAGCTTTATTTTACTAAATCTGAAATCAAATTAATTTCAGCAAATTGTCATCCAAATGACTTTGTTCACATTGAGGAATGTGGGATCATTAAATCTATTAGAAATGGCCAGCCAGAATTTGTACATTTAACTTTTGCTGAATATTTTGTTGCTACATTTATTGCCATTTCGACATTGCAGCAACAAATCACAAAAGAAAAAGCAAAATTAATTCTTAAAACTGTATTTTTAAAAGCAAATTTCAAAATGATCAGATCATTTTTAAATGAAATTTTAAAAGAAACTACTACAGGGAAAGAATTTGTTAATGTATGGAAAAAGTGCTTTAATAATGAAGTTGATACACCAATTTCAGTTGCTTTAAATGAAAACAATGACCGAATTATTGAGCTTTTTTGTTCATATTTCAATCATACTAAATTAATGAGTGAAATAACTGTTAGAGAAACCGTATATGGTGATACTGTATTGCATTTATCTGCTAGAAATAACAATAAAAAATTATTGAAGATGTTAATTGATGATTATAAAGTTAATGTAAATACTAGAAATAATATTGGCAATACACCTTTACATCAAGCTGCTCAGTTTAGCATCAAAGAAATCATTGTAAAACTAATTGAAGTTTATGGTGCAAATGTAAATTCAAGTAACATTGCAAGTAAAACACCATTACATTTGGCTGCTCATTATAATAGCAAAGAAGTCATTAAGATGTTAATTGATTATGGAGCAAATGTAAATGCAGTTGATAATGAAGGCAATATGCCATTACACTTAGCTGCCGAACGAGATAATAAAAAAGTAATTAAATTATTAATTGATAATGGGGCAAATGTAAATGCTGTTAGTAATGATGGAATTACACCATTACATTTGGCTATTGGGTGGAACAGTACAGAAGTCATTAAAATGTTGATTGAAGACTATGGAGCTGATGTCAATACAACTGAAACTCATAGAAGTTCACCACTGAAATGGGCTGTTATATACAGTAGCAAAGAAGTAATTAAATTGTTGATTAATTATGGAGCTAGTGTAAATGCATCTGATCATAATGGCAGAACATTGTTACATCATGCAATTGTTTACAATACCAAAGAAGTAATTAAAATGTTAATTAATGATTGTGATGCAAATGTCAATGCAGTTGATAATGATGGTGAAACACCTTTACATTGGGCTGCTAAAAGAAGCAACAAAGATGTAATTCAAACATTAATTGATTCTGAAGCAAATGTAAATGCAATTAATAAGCATGGTAGTACACCATTACATTTAGCTGCAGAACGGAATAAACCAGAAGTAATTAAACTGCTAATTGGTTATGGAGCAAATTTAAATGCTGTTGATATTGAGGGCGAAACACCATTGCATGTGGCGGCTCTTAAAAACAGCTCAGATGTAGTTAAACTGTTAATTGATGATAATGGAGCAAATTTAAATGCTGTTGATAATGAAGGCGAAACACCATTAGATTTATCTAAAAGAAATTGTAAAGGAATTGCTGAGATGTTAATTGGTTATGGAGCAAAATAATTGGAAATGCAGTTATATGCTTTGCCATAGTAAATTGTAAACCTAGGGCATTGTTTATTTTAACTATCCAAATCTAGCAAATTTAAAGTTTTAAGAGATAACGTTAAAAAGTTTCTTACTGTTGTTCATTAATCAGTTTTTATTATGTATAAAAAAAACTTGATGTATTTTTACTGCATTCTTACTGTTTTTCATTGGTTAATTTTTTATTATTATTATATATAAAACTTGTAATCGTACAACTACCGTTATTAATTAATGTAGACATTTTATTGCACTATTAAAATACATACGTTATATTTTATAGTAATTTGTATAGTGATTTTACTGTAAACCAATTTTAAATATTACAAAATTGATTTCCAAATTTGTTGAGCGATTGTTTTAACTTCAGCCATAGCTCCAATTCCAGTGTCTCCACAAGCTAATGTTTTAGAAATTGGCTGAATAATACTATAACCGTATTTCTCTAACGTTGTCAACTGTTGTTTTGTAATAGGATGCTCCCACATGAGAGTGTTCATACCAGGACAACAGATCAGAGGTTTCTTAGTATCCCAAGCACGAACTAAGCTGGTTAATAAATTATCACAAATTCCACAACTCAATTTGGCTAACGTGTTAGCATCTAAAGGTGAAATAGCCAACACGTCTGCCCATCTTCGTAGCTCAATGTGAAGAACTGGATCTCCAATCTTCTTCCACGATTCCCATTCATCCACATCCCTATACAGAATCACATCAACAGGCAGTTTGGTCTGGTCGAAAAAATGCAACGAATTTTCAGTACATACCACACGAATTGATAGCTTTACGTCACTCGGCGACTGATTTTTTACTTCCTCGATTAAATTTAGTAATTTAATAGACGCTACACTTCCAGTAACAGCTAATAATACATTAAATTCACGACACGAAGACATTTTACAATCAGCTGTTGATGTAAAATCGATGTTTTAAATTAATGTATAATCGAATGACTACAATCGACATATCGATCAAATTAATCAAACATCTTGTAAGTTATCAAATAATGACTTGCGAATAGATTTGTTGGAAGCCTTTAAAGCATAATTCCTTCACTCGCACGTACTTTTGGAGAAACCATGTGTTTTCAGTTACATTTCCATTTTTTGTGACATTTCTTTTAAATTGACAGCTTTATAAAGTTTCTAGTGGTGCTTATGTTTATTAAAAATGGACGGGAGCAAATTATTGAAATCAACTGTACAAGCAGCGTCGTATAATATCATATTACAAGTAAAATATTTGTTGTATTTATATACAAACTGTGATGATGCAACGTGTAGTTACTGATAATCTTATAATTTTCAGATTGCATTTAGAGCTCAGACTTTTATTTTAAATGGATTTATTCTTCGATATATTTCCAAGGATGTTCTGGGAATTATTAACGTTAGGTTTGTTGCTTTGAACCGTTTAATATTTTTACATGTTGACTTAATGTTGATGTTTTTAGGCTGTTTTTGCTGTACTCGTCAATATTATTTTTAAGCAAAGAGGCATTCCGAAATGCAACACTTAGTAACACAAGGCAACATGATTGGCCAAAAGTCATTAATTTATTATGGTTAACGTAGGAGTTACTAATTTGATTTATACAGTTTACATCCGACTAAAACTTCTCTTATATCCATAGAGTTCCAGCTTCCATACTTTGTAGTATGTTCTTGGGTTATGTTTGGATTTATTGGCTGGAAATGCCAGAAGATATTTCAACTCATTCCCAGTACGTAAACGCCGTGTTTATTGTCTGTTTCTGTTGTATTTTAGAAATGACAAGTGAGCCACTGTACATAGTAGCACGTATACACACGTTTAACAAACTAAGGGTAATAACTAACTGTTAAAAAAATTTAAAAATGGATTAAAAATAACGAGATTTTTTAACGCAGGTTATAGTGGAAAGTTTATCAATCACTTTACGCTGCTTTGCTTTGGCTTTAACTGTTTATTTCCAGCCACAAATGGCAATTTACGGTTATGCTGTTGGACAGGTATTCAATTGATCTTTTAATTAACTTAAAAGTGGTACAATGTTTTGTGTTTATATAGGTGATTTGCTCATCCGTTTGGGTAGTTGGGATTTACCTGTACTTTAGCGTTTACATGAAAAATAACAAGAAAGACGACGATTTTCCATTCAGCACAATTTATGACTTTCTTCCAAAATACTTTACTCAGAATGTAAATATTGAGTAAAATTGTTTCAAACTAAAACCCATAAGCTCTGTATTTTAGGAAAACTTTTCAGCCGACCAGTTAGCGTTAACCTGGAGTTTTTTTAAGCAAGGATTTTTAAAGCAAATTTTAACGGAAGGTTTGTTAATTAAGCACCAAATTTCGTAATAGTAATGATAAGTTCAGCATTTTAAGATGCGAATTTTTTCTTTGTCAGGTGAAAGATACGTAATGACATTGCTTGGAGTGCTATCATTTGCAGAGCAAGGTAACCACAATTATCCTAATTTGTTTTACGTACAGTACTTAATTCAACTGTAATTTAGGAATCTACGACGTCATAAACAATTTGGGTTCTCTAGCAGCTCGCTTTCTTCTTCGGCCAGTTGAAGATAGCAGTTATCAATTTTTTGCTGGACTTGTAAACAGAGATCAAGTAATCGACAAGCAGAATAAAGTCGGTCATTAACTCCATCAATTCAGCTTAATAAACAAATCCTAACTAAGTTTCTTTCGCTTTTAGGACGACATGCAACTTGTGACAAACGTTTTAAGAAATCTTCTCCGTTTTATGCTTTTATTTGGATTAATTGCTATTTCATTTGGTTACGCTTACTCAAAGCTGGTACTTCACATCTACGGCGGACAGATACTCAGTTCTGGAACTGGTAAGAATTAAAATCGCAAAATATTAAACAGTTTTGAACCAGCAATTAAACGGGTATTTGTTCAGGTCCCATTCTGCTACGTTGGCACTGTGTTTACATTTTGTTTCTATCTATAAATGGAATTACCGAATGTTTTGCTTTTGCCACAATGAGTAAAGATAAAGTAGAAAAGTAAGTGAAGTTGTGAAATCTCTTACAATTAAAACCTACAATGGTTTATTTTGCAGATACAACTACCTGATGGTACTATTTTCAGTTGCTTTCATTTTCCTGTCGTGGTATTTAACAACCGTATTTGGAAGTGTTGGTTTTCTGTTAGCAAATTGTGCTAATATGTTTGCAAGAATTGTCTATAGGTATATTATAATTTCTTTGTACATTTATTTAAATTAATGGAAATGAAATATTTTTAGCACTCATTTCATTTACTTAAACTTTAAAAACGAAGCTGAAAATCCCTTATCTGGTCTCATTCCTGACAAAGTTATTAGTGCAACGCTTTTAATAAGTTTCATCATAACTGTGATATCAGAGGTAACCTTAACATACTAACTTTTTTATTTTTATTTCAAATGTTTCTGCAATTTAAGAATTACTATGGAGATTTTACAAGATTTACTGATGTGATATGCCACGTGAGTATAGGAGCTTTTTGCGGTTTAACAACGTTGGTAGTTATCTATCTCCGAGAAAAACAATTAATACAATTTGTTAGAAACATAAATCAAACACTAAGGAAAAAGCGAGATTAAAATAATCAAAAACCAAGAAAGACTAAAGTTACGTTTTAAACCGTGGTTTTTATTTTGTTATTTAAAGCAACAAAAAAATTTACTCTTTGTGAAAATTTTAAAAGCTTTCAGATTTGCGCAATTACAGCTTCAACTTCTTCTTTAGTGAACATATGGAAATGCTTATCTGGCATGACAGTTGCCACTTCAACGTTGGTCGAGTTTAACTTTTCTTCCATTACTTGTTTCAGAATTTGCAAGGCCAGTTTTAGTGCTTGTTCTAAAGTTATTGACTGTAAAACAAACACAATAAGTCAAATCCTTATTTTTGTAATCCCAAAGTGTTTATACAACTTACTTTATCATACGCGTCTTGTAAGTTTTGTTGAGCTCCTTCAGAACCAGAGCCGATAGCTTTTGCATCATACTGAATTAGAGTTCCAGAAGGATCCATGTGATACCTACATTATAATAAACACAAAAGTTGTAAATTTAACAACATTAATTGGAATATTTAATATTACAATTGAGGTCCACGTTCATCAATTCCAGCGAAAAGTATAGCTACACCAAATGGACGACTCTAAATTAGAAATTAAGATTCATCAAGAGATGCAATTTGAGGATTTTTATGTTGATTTACCATAGCAGTTCCATCATAATCACTATCACCAAATTGTATAGCTAAATTCGATACAGCTTGAGCTACACTTTCAACTCCCATTTTTTCGTTATAAGTAAACCAATGATTTTGAGCTTCAACCCTGGCTTTATCAATCATTGTACGAGAATCAGCCATTAAGCCACTTACGGCACATCCTTCACAACATAATATTTAGTATAATTATTGTCTTTCACTTTTTAAACTGAAGGAATTTACCAATGTGTTTATCAATTTCAACGATTTTTTCAATGGTTGTTTTCTCCATTAAGGGCGATGTTATTCTCTTCTCAACAGCCAACACCACACCTTCTGAAGTCTGGATTCCAATGGCTGTTGATCCTAACTGTAGTTAATAAATTAAATGGTTAAACTATATAAGTTTGACCAGAAAAGTTCATTTAAGTGACTGAAAGTTTACTTTAATGGCTTCAATTGCATATTCAACTTGAAACAATCGACCTTCTGGTGAAAATGTGTTTACACCTCGGTCGTACTCTGATCTGGTCAAAAACATTTCTACAAACATCGAAAATTCATTTTTTAAAATGTTTTTGTAGTTTAAATAAGTTTTTAAGTACTTACTTGAACAAAATGTGATGTTTTAATCCGGCAACAGAAAATGACAAGCGAAATCGGTCACAATGAATTTACGCATGCGCGTGTGTAAAATGTATTTAAAAATTTGTTTAATGAATATAGGTAACCAATGTGTGGTACGCGAACTACTTATAAGCAGTGATGTGTTAAGTGGCAATTCCCAAATATACTAAAGAAATAGATTTAATTAACAGAATCTTAATAACCTTAATAATAAATATTTAGCAAACTAAAAAATTAATTTAACATTGTTAGATTATTTAATAAAATATAATAAATATTTTAGATGAATGTCAGTGGTAACACAGGCGGTCGAACTAGCTTCATCAAATTTTGAATTATAAATGGCATCATGAAAACATTTGGTTATAGTTTCTGCAAGTTTGATTTCTAGTAATAAATGTAATTTTGTTGATTAACTGAAGAAGAAATAAATGATAAAGTAAGTACATGGGTTTTATCGTATCATTCAGACATAATTTTAGCGTAGTCATACAGTACATGGATTACACAAAATGAATGTACACAGTACATTTTGAATCTGAATCCACTAGCAAATTCAGTGATTTAAAATTGGCAGAATTTTTATTTTAACACTATATTAATATATTTACTTATAGCAATCATTATCAATTTAATATACTGTAATTATACTGTTATTTACTTAGTTGTGCAATTTTTCATTTAAGATGAAACAAATGGATTATGTGTTGGAGGAAATTAGCAAATTTGATCAATTCTTTCGCCAACTCGAAGAAAAGGTAAACCATATTTCAAATTAACACAGTAATTTTATTTCAATTAATACATTATTATCATTTCTCACAGCTAACATCAAGTAATTATCGTATTAGATTGGAGTAACTCGCAGAGCAAAACAAGACGCGATCGACACAAAATTTACAAGATGCGAAGCAGCTGTTTAACCGATTCAACGAAAAAAAAAAAGATTATCTACTACAAAATTTTCAAGCTAATGATTTGAAGTTTTAGAAACTGAAATGCAAAGTATTGCCCATGATACGTCAACATCTCCGCTGAACGAAAGGAAGGATCATTTTCTAACATGTAAACAGATTGCAAAGGTATAATCGATCATTAAACATGAATTTCATGATACCGGTATGGAAATACAGGTGCTATAGCTTGCAACTGAATGGGAAACATGGAAAAGTTAACAGCTCAAGGTAAAATATTTGACTTTCAGCCTGACACATCTTCTAAGATAGTTTCATCAATTGTAGTTTGTTTTCATCAGTAGTAGAATTACTGAAATCAACTTATTTGGAAACCAAAATATGGCTTTCATGTTCATTTGACCAGTCGTGATTTTGTTAGCTCACTATTTGATTATTTCTTAGTCTATCATGTGGTATATTGAGGTAATTTATAATGTGATATTAATTAAAAAACACAATTATATAAATTCTGTACTGATTTCGTTCAGTAGCACAATTTCATTTTTCCTATACTGGATGGCAGCTTTAATTATTGATTATTTAAAGACACTATAAAGTCACAAAACTGGAAACATGGTACCACATTATGCAAAATGTTTGGTAAGTTTAGGTTAGATAAATCATTCTAATTTAAATAACATCCTGAATAGATTTTAATTTTTATAGCTTTTTAGTTGTGCTGTGTGAATTGGTAATGTTTCCCATCTTATTTTTAATAGAAAGATTTCAGAATGTTGCTCAGGTAAATATAATTTCCGTCTTAAAATTTCCAATGTGTTTACTTACGTAATTTAAAACAGTATTGTAAATTCTGAAAGTAATAACATTAATCGTCACTAAAAATATCGTTAATATTTATAGCTTTTTTCATCCCAAGGGAAAAACTATAACAGAGTCAGATTAAATAATGTTGTTACATGTATACCACTATAATAAAAAAGATCTTTATCTACAAAAACTTAGTTCATGTATTGAATTTCAATACGGTGTAAAATTTAAAACAATTAGAATAATAGAAACGCTATTAAATATAAATGACTGATTTTAAAAGCTTTTTTAAAAGAATAATATTTAATTAAATAATCGGCACTTGGTGCAGCAAATGACGGTATGAATTTACAAATCAGACATTTATTGGCAGAACCCCTGAGTATCATTATACTATCCTTGGTATATAAATACAAAAAGTGTTATTAATTGCAAGTTATTACTAGTTCTTTTCGTGCGTTACCGGTTAACCGTCAACTAATTCCGTTTTCCAATATTTTTTTAATTGCAGAAGTTAAGTGACTGCCAAAGATAATAATTAGTGAAAGTATTGTTTTTCAACAGAAACAAATTTCAGTATCGGTAGTTCATTTTCAACAATGATGGAGTATAAATTTCTTATTGCCGATTATGTTATGGTTTTTATTTTGCTGTTTTTACCAGCGGCGTATGGTCTTTACGTTTCCAATGTGAAGCATAAACAATCGACGTTAATTGAGTATTTCTTAGGCGAAAAAAATGTCTCATTGTTTTGGGTCTTGTTGTCTTATTTTTCAACATTTTGCGCTGGTGGAGTTACTGGACAGGCGATTGAAGTCTACTTATTTGGAAGCCAAAATATGGCTTACATGTTCATTTGGCCAGTCTTGATTTTGGTAGTTCACTATTTGATTATCCCTGTGTTTTATCCAATTCAAAATATGAGCATGTTAAAGGTAATTAAACAAATATTTGTAACTTAGCAATTGCCAAATTTCCTATTTTGACGATTTTGCAAATTTACGATTATTTCTTAGTATTTTGAAAAGCGTTTTGGAAAGGAAGTTGCAGTTATAGCTTTAATTGGAACAATAGCAGGAATGGTAAATCTTCAAACAGCAATTTTGTTTTAATTTTAACATGTAAATTACAATGTTTCAGCTTTTTACTGGATCGGTTAACATTTACATTTCGGCAATTATTATTCAACAAGGTATAAAAATTATAGCGATAAATCATTAAACGCAACTAGCATTATAATTACAGTATAAATATAGTCTCTGCCATATCATTTTGGGTTGCTGCCATTGTAATGATTGCATCTTGCATTGTTTATTCTTCACTGGTAAAATATAATTACTTAATTACAAAATTGTTTTTAAAATGTGTTCATTTAATAGGGTGGAATGAGAGGCATCGTAATAACTGACGCTATTCAAGCAATCATCATGATTATCTCAGTATTAATATTAATTATAGTTGGCATTGTTAAATGTGGCGGTTTCAAACCCATCTGGGATATAAATATGCAGTATGATAGACTGGAAATATTTAAGTATGCTAATTTTATTACATAAAGATTGTAATCTAATAGCAATTTTTTTTAAATCAGTTTTAATTTTGATCCAACTGTTCGGTATACATTCTGGTCTGCATTTCTTGGATTTGGTATGTCGACTATATGTTTTAATACCATCAACCAATCACTTATACAAAGATGCATAATGGCTCCAAACTTAAAAGCAGCTCAAAGGTATCTAAAGTCACTTAATATGATTAAATTCGATTTATGTTTTATTTTTTTAATCATTGTTTTTACAGGATTGCAAATATCGGAATCAGCTCGAGTTTACTTTACATTTTTTTATTTCAAGTCTTAGGGCTAATAATGTTTGCTTATTACAAGGCTTGCAATGTACAAGAAATGAATAAAATCAAATCCATTAATCAGGTACAGTAATGTGGTACAATACAGGTACAGATATTTAAGAAAAATACTACTTTTCAAATCGACTTCATAAGAAACCTCGAAATTTACTACAGTATTTGCAAATACAAAAACGAGACTAACTTATCATTTGTTATATTCTTTTATGCTTTTAAAAATTTGTTTCGTATTTTAATTGAAGAAGTTTTAGTTAAGGTCCATAATTTTCTTATGAAATCATCGATATACAGTATAATTAACTGAGGGGTAATGCCATTGAATATACTGAATTTAATATTGATATATCTTATTTCATATTAAAGCTGAATTCCTATTTTGCCATGGAAATTCTTTACGATTATCCAACTCTACCAGGAATATTTTTTAGTGGTATGATGTGTGGTATATTGAGGTAAGTAATACTGTAATATTAATTAAAAATACACATACATATAAATTTGTAATGATTTTGTAAATTAGCACAATTTCATCTTTCCTAAACTCGATTGCTGCCTTAATTATGGGTTATTTAAATACACCAGTAAATCATGATACACACAACAAGATATATGGTGCCACATTATGCAAAATTCTTGGTAAGTATAGCATAAAAAATTTCCAATTTAAACCCATCCTTAATGGATTTTAATTGTTTTACTTTTTAGTTGTGTTGTGCGGATTGGTAATGTTTTGCATCTTATTTTTGATGGAAAAATTTCAAAATTTTGCTCAGGTAAATTGAATTTTTATTTAATTTTATAAAATTCGTTTTAATTTCTGTATTTTAATACAATTTAAAAGGCAAACCTAACTTTTATTTCATCAATTTCTGGTCCACCCTTTGTCATCTATTGTATTGGAATTTTGTTTCCACAAAGCAATTCTAAAGTTATTTTAACAATTAACATTTGATGATATTGAATGAAAACATAATTGAAGTTTTGATTGTTTTAGTGTGTAGCTGCTTCATATTTAGTGACCCTTGGATTTGGAATTTACATTCTGGTGGGATCTATATTAGCAAAAGCCAATGACTTGCCAAAGTCATTTGCAAACTGCAGCTACAGTGCTTTAGACAACTTAACAGTAGTTAACACCAATCCTAATTACTAGTAAATTATTAATAGTTCTATTTGACTACTATTGTGAAACTATCTCAAGAATGAATTAATGCTTTTATTTTAGTGACATTTACTTTCCTTTGAACAAAAGTTCTTATCTGTATTTAACATTGGAATCGTGTATTGTTATAGTCATCTCTTTTATTTTTATATCGGCAATTATAGGTAAAAATTAGTTGAATTGGATATTACTGAGTGAAAGCTAATTATGAAAACATTATTTGTAGGTAAATCCAAGAAAAACGACCCTGAAAACCCACTTAAGTTTGATTTAAGCTTGATTCCTCCATGTGTTCAGAAATTTCATCTGAGATTAAGCAAAAAATGGCGTAAAATACTTTTATGTGACGTCTATGATGAAAGTCAATCACAAGTAAATGAAGAGCAGCAAAATATGCTCAGTGAGGTTACCCAAAATAATAATGCAAAGTCTGAAAGTAATAACACCAACAGCCAATAAAAATAACAGCACTGAATGTCTAAGATAGTCATTAACTTATTTAAAATCTTTAAAACTGCCAGGTTTATTGTCCATAATACATTAGCCAATAGACGTCAAATCACAATTGGGCTTTTTATTTAAACATGATTTCTTTATCTGGCTTACATTAAGATTTTAAATAGAATTTAACCGCAATTTGTTTTGACTACCTTTTTATGCATTGCACCATTCAAAACTTTATTGCAAAAATGTTATTACTCGTAATTACTTTATTAGTTAAGTACTACTTGCAAAGCTTTTTCTTAATGGCAAATATTTGCAATGGTATGACAGTAAGAATAACTTATTAGCGTATTAAAGTACAGTAAATGAAATGCTGTCTTTGAAGGTAAAATTTCACTCTAGTAATATAGTACAACTGATTCTCTTATAGTTATAGTCAAAATTACCTTAATAATAATATACTGTAGTTTACCAAATTACCAGATACAATATCTAAAGCAATTAAAAACTTTAATTTGATGTTTAATTTGATCGAAATCCTGGTTTATTTGATATAGTAGTGTCATAATAACTTTAATTAAATATATGAGATATTTAAAGAGCAAAATAGGATATTATTAATTATTCATAAAGTTACAATAATACTCATTTAAAAATGGTATAAATGCCAAGATCAGCTTTTGAATTAGTTTCAATTTTTTTATTTAACTGTAAAGATGATTTCAGCTACCCATTTATTCTCAATTATCATTGTAATCAACTTTAATATAATTTATTCTGAACAATGCAATTGTGATGCTTCTCAATTAAGGACATGCGAAGAAATTAGTAAGTCATTTAATAAATTAATTTCTTATTTTTCGAAGCAACATTTTAAGTACCGTATAATAACTTTTTTATTAACAGAAAAGGAACGGGACTGGAAGAACTTTTTACGGGCTTGGGATGAGGAATATTTGCAGCATGCTTACCACTTACATGGAGATAAACTATTTGGTACCGACTCAGATTCAGCTGAAAAAAAGAAAAAGAAGGGTAAGTTTTAAATACTAGAAATGTAATTTCGATTAATAACAAATTTCTATAACTACTTTTAGCTTCTTCTAAGAAAAAAATGAAAGCTTTTCTAAATTCTCTATTATCGAGAATTGACCCAAGTTTGAAACTTCCAAGTGACCTGTCTGGTGATTCATTATTTGACTACATATTAAAAATGATGTCACATATGAATCAATTGAAAAACAAGCCGGCAATGCCTACTATAATTGGCATTGCAAATGGTGGTGGTGGAGGTGGAGGTGGTGGTAGGCCAGCTGTTGCGGGACCAGGCGTCGCCCAAACTAAACAGCCCGGTCAACCAGGGAAAGCTGTTGCTAAACCAAAGCAAAAATGCAAAGCTGGATTTACTAAGTTAAAAGATAGATGCTACTATTTTAGTAAAACCAAATTGTCATGGGAAAAAGCAAACAAGGATTGCAAGAAGAAAGGTGCCGTGTTAGCTCATCCAATGGATGAAGATGAAAATGACGTACTTAAAAAACATGTAAAAGAAAATGATGAAGTGAAAGGTAAAAACTTGTTAAATTAAATGTGAACGATTTACTGAATTTTTTTTAAGGAATGTAATTTGTTTTATTAAGAAGAAGTGTAATTTATTTTGTTAATGTAATTAATTATTATAGGTAAAGTCGGTTGGTTTTTGGGAGGAAGAGACAATGAGGAAGAAGGCGATTGGCTATGGGATCATGATAAATCACCTATTGATTTTTTCGATTGGGGTAAGAATCAACCTGACAACAGCGATGATGAAGATTGTTTAACGTTATGGATTGATATGGATTATAAATGGAATGACCGCTCTTGTGCAAGCACAGAACATTACATTTGTTTGCAAAATTGATTTGTAATTAAAATAATTTTGTGATTAAATACTTTGAAATTGATTCTTTTATTTACTTATTACAATAACTAATTTTTTTTTATGTAAACACTAACATTTACTCATTTAAAAATCTTAATGTAGTACTCAATTTTAAAATTAAGATCATTGACTTATTGAAATGTAGTGGAATTACTGTACAGGCAATTGAAATTAACTTATTTGGAAACCGAAATATGGCTATCATGTTCATTTGACCAGTCATGATTTTGGTAGTTTACTATTTGATAAGTCCTTAGTTTATTATGTGGAATATTGAGGTAATTTATAATGAAAAATTAATTAAAAAACCCATTTATATAAATTCTGTACTAATTCTGTTAACTAGCACCATTTCATCTTTCCTAAACTTGATTTTAGCTTTAAATATAGTTTATTTAAAGACACCATAAAGTCACAAATCACAAAACTGGAAATATGGTACCACATTATGCAAAAATCTTGGTACGTTTTGTAGTTTAAACATTAACCTTACTGGATTTTAATTTTATTGCTTTTTAGTTGTGCTGTATGGATTAGTAATGTTTCTCATCTTATTTTTAATGGAAACATTTCAGAATGTTGCTCAGGTAAATGTAATTTTTGTTTAAAATTTCCAATATGTTCACTTACGTAATTTAAAACAGTATTGTAAATTCTGAAAGTAAAAACATTAAGCGTCACTAAAAATATCGTTAATTATTATAGCTTTCTTAATCCCTGAACAATGTGGTTTCCTGTATACCATTACAATAAAAGAGATCTTTAGCTACTGTACATAAACTTCAGTTTCTTTTTTTAAATTTCAGTATAGAATTTAAAGCAATTATGAGGAATTATAAGTAAAGATGAGCTGAATTTGATATTACTGGGTGAAAGCTAATTATAAAATAATTTTTATAGGTAAAACTAAGAAAACGACTCTGAAAACTCACTTCTGTTTGATTTAAAATTGATTCCTCTATTTGTTAAAAGGTGATAGAAAAGTCTGAAAGTAATAACATCAACAGTCAATAAAAATTACAGTGTATTTATTATACAATTGAATGTCTAAGATAGCCATTCACTTATTTAAAATCATTAAAACTGCCATGTCCATTGTTCATAATACATTAGCCAATAGGCAGAAAATTACAATTGGGCTTTTTATTTAAAGATGATTTCTTTATCTGGTTTACAATAACATGGCTGGAAAAATTAGTTATAGTCAAAACTAACTTAGAAATAATATAGTTTACCAAATTACCGGATGCAATATCTAAAGCAATTAAAAACCTTAATTGGATGTTTAATTTGATCGAAATCCTGGTTTATTTGATATTATAGTGTCATAATAACTTTAATTAAATATACAAAATATTTAAAGAGCAAAATTACAATAATACTCATTTAAAAATGGTATAAATCCCAAGACCAGCTTTTGAATTAGTTTCAATTTTCTGATTTAACTGTAAAGATGATTTCAGCCACCCATTTATTCACAATTATCATTGTAATCAACTTTAATATAATTTATTCTGAACAATGCAATTGTGATGCTTCTCAATTAAGGACATGCGAAGAAATTAGTAAGTTGTTTTAATAACTTTTAAGCAACATTTAAGTATAATAACTTTTTTATTACCAGAAAAGGAACGGGACTGGAAGAACTTTTTACGGGCTTGGGATGAGGAATATTTGCAGCATGCTTATCACTTACATGGAGATAAACTATTTGGTACCGACTCAGATTCAGCTGAAAAAAAGAAAAAGAAAGGTAAGTGTTAACTACCTGGAGTTTAATTTTATTTTATAACAAATGTTTGTGACTACTTACAGCTTCTTCTAAGAAAAAAATGAAAGCTTTTCTAAATTCTATATTATCGAAAATTGACCCAAGTTTGAAACTTCCCAGTGACCTATCTGGTGATTCATTATTTGACTACATATTAAAAATGATGTCACATATGAATCAATTGAAAAACAAGCCGGCAATGCCTACTATAATTGGCATTG
>JAAFCF010007112.1:5234641-5251661 GCA_013389785.1 Helicorthomorpha holstii | reverse complement strand
GCTGTTTGGTAAATAATTAATTAAGTTTTATCCTTACCCTGCTAACACACCCATCTTAGAAAATGATAAACAGAAGAAAAGAAGGAAAAAAAAATCATCAAGAATTTATAAGAAAAACATTTTGCAAATGTTAAATGTGTGCACGGTATTAACGCATAACTTTTTATAGTTTTACACTAATTATTGCCATTTATAAGTACAGGGTGTTTATAAGATGCTTACTCGCTTATACCTGTTGACAGTAAAGAAACAGGAATAAATATCATTGCTTACAGTCTACATCTGTCTCATTTCTTATGATTATGTTGAATATATAAAATTATACGTGGTGCTTAATTGGTTAATGGAATTGCCTTGTTACTTGTCAACTTGTCTATACTGGTTTTAACCTGTTGTGGAGAAAACTTGTAGTAAAAAATTATATATAAAAATCTAATTATAATGCACGACTATTGTTTCTATTGCTGTAGATTTCATTGATAAAAATGCTGATGTAGTTTTTACATTGTCTCAATAAACCAATTAAATGAAGCTTTATATAGTCAGCCTAACGTCTGAGTTAAATCGCATTGTTAAGATGGAAGCACATTTAATTAAGCAAGAAAGTTATTGTTTCCTGCTAAATGCATAGTTAAACAATGTTGAAAAATGCAATGTTAAGTTAGACAATAAAAATGGAAACAAATTCTTGCAATCTTATTTTAAAACGAAAATAAAGTTTTTAAAAACACATATTGCCTAAAATTTTGATTTAAATATTTGTAACATTTAAACATTTTGGATATTAACTAAAAAGTTTTAAACTGTAACTTTAAACCTTATAATTTAAAACTTTCTAAAATAGTAATTAACAATTGTAATAAATTGTATCTAAAAGTGACATTTAAACATTTTAAATGTTGCAAATCTCTTCAAAAATTCAAGATTAATTCTGAAAAAACTATTTAAAGATGAAGATAGAGAAAAGAAGTTAAACAAATAGAATAAATGTTTACTAAAAAAAAATAAAATTCTGATTATATCTTTATAAAAAAAAGTATTATTATGATAATATTGTACTACAGCTAGAAGCAGTTGAACTTGTTACTATGAAACTACATTTTCTAAAAAATTACAATAAATATTACTGTACAGAAAAAAATAAGAGTGGGAGTACAGTATTTATGAATAATGGAAATCCATATTAAAGATTGATTTTAAAAAATTAAATGCGACAATGCCTAGATTTGTATAAATCACTATAGCAACGAGATATTCAGTGGAAGTTCCTCAGTACATATTTTCTTATCAAATAAAAATTGCTATAACGAAGTTATTTCATTATGATCTATATTTACCCTATTTGTTTTTTTTTCATTTAATATCTCAATTAGTTTTTTTCTAATTTGAATTACTGTTAAGTTTATTTATAGATTTTATAAGACGAATATTTGAAAAATAATGAGTTGATCATTTACTTTACCCTTATTGTTTGGTATGTAAATAAACATAAATAGCTAATAAAACACTGGAAAACTATATAATGAAAAATAAAAAGTTGACTTACATAATTCTGGTGTTGTTTGGTATTTTCTCCACTAACTGTTTCAGTTGCTTCAAAATATCCGGTTGATTGCTGACATCTCCAACTTTTTGCCTAGTCAAGCTGCAATTCACTGTCAAACCTTCGTGCATGTAGTTCCGGCATGTACACATCTCAGGACACACAATAACATTGGACGCCAACTGTTGATTTTGATGATAAAAGTTAAAAAAGTTGTAAATGTCACTTTTTGAATTTTTATCGGCATTATTTTCGGCAGCTGAGTTTGTCGCAGACAGCACCGACTTGGCATAATGCCGATTGATGCGATACCGGTTCTTGTACCTCACACACTCGACAGTACCTGTTGACCACAAAAAACAGATAGATATCAAAACAAATAAAAATTGCTGGAACAAAATTTGGCTTCTCATAACGTTGAATCAAAGTAATTTAAATTTTAACAGCACAATTAGCAACTTAAACTCATTTTACGCAATTTGTCGAATGAGACACGGTGAATGAAACACGTTTGAGTATCCGCATGTAAATACTTTTTTTTGTCGAGAGTCAATTACCATTGGTGCTGCTACTGGAAATAGTGGTAAACCATTGGATATTTACAAATCCCTCTTCACAGCACTCGATAATATACCGTGTAATATCATTCCCTCGATTTCAATGCATGACAAAAAACCATTCAATCTTTCCCTCATTGCTCACAGCGACTTTCTACAGAAGCTTCTCAATTTACACGTGTTTCCATGAATTATATACACTCGTACAACCTATTAAGTTAAGCAAGAATTTTAATGCCTTTTGAGCGTAAATAATGTATGAAGTAAAACATTCAAACCAGTGGTGTCTCAATTTACAGTCTTCTTTTAAATTCTCAGTAAATAACGAGATACATTCTAGTTAATAGTTTCTTTACAAATTTAATTAATATGTTAGCTCATACTTCAACTTATTTAAAAGTTAATTGGCTCAAACAAGTTGAAGGTAAACAGAAAATTTTGACAAATTTAATTAATTAGCGCAACAGTATTAAAATGCCAATATTAAACTATGGGAAAAGTAGCTCTTCGTAAACATCCTTAATTTTCAAATTTCATCAACTAGAAACTAAATCTCGTAAATTTTTCAATAAATAATAAAAAAAGTCAATTAAAAAACGAGATTAAATCTCAACAGATCCACTGGCGATTTAGAAAGTTACTTAATTCATTTAAAGTAGATTTTGAAGAAAGAAACCTTTACTGTATGGACACCACGGTGTAACAAACGAGTTTGTACATCGTAAAAATAAGTAACTGATTTTAGTTAAGCGTTTCCATTAATTGAAAGAAAATTAGTTGCTAAATGCACCACTATTTTGAGTTCTTAAATCTGTTACTCCAGTACAGTTTACCTCGGCTTATACTTTTTTTTAATGCTAGCAGAATAAAACCAAATCACTTATCCATTGGAAGTTGAAAAGACTACTACTTATCCACTTTGTTCTGACATAATTTGCCTTACTTGTTTCTTCCCAAAAACATGTTATAAACCTTTTTAAACTGCAAAATAAAATGACAAAGCTCTTAAGCCATTTTAGTAAAGCACCACTAAATGCTATTGTACTTAAATTTAAGCAATAAAGCCAGCATAGGTTGCTCCAATATCGGTTGACTTTTTTATCTTTTGAACTTAGCAGTTATGTATAAAACTTACTGGCAAATATTTTTCAAAGACAGCAGCTTCGATCAGTATCTCATGGTCGTTTAAACGGTGATTTGATTTCTTGTTCACTCCTACCCCACTTTTATCGTCCAACAATAGTTAGCTCTTGTGGCATCAGCTTAACCAGAGTCCTGGGCATGAATTATACAATAATAGATTTCAAATACAAGTTATACAATTTTTCTTAAAACTGTCAACACTCTTAAAAGATGAACTTTTCAATAATATAACATTAAGAAACCCACTGCTTTAACGTTGTACCATCTCAAACACAAATTGTAATCAGATTTATTTTCACTGGTGATCTGCAACTGTAAATATTTAAAAAAAAAAAAATTTCATTGATTGATAAATATTATAAAAAAGAAAAATGTCTTTAGTGGCTTCATTCAAAGTACTGTACTTACTGTGTTACTGTATACATTTCATAGATGATTTATCGAAATCGCTGTGCAATAATCTACAATTAATCAAAACATTAATTTATCAATAAACATTGTAGTGCTGTAAATACAGTTTCAAAGATGTTATTAGTCGATTACTTCATCGTGTTGGTCAGTAGCTCTTTAATGTCAAAGTATCACTGGTCCTCACAAGTGCCATGTTTTCTGTAAATAACATAAAAAACCTCATTAAATTTACTAATAATTTAATAATTATATTTTTAAAAAACTGTTTTTACTTGGCTTTAGCCATAGTTCTTTAATTCTTAACATCTTTTCGCTGATTTACTTAAATCGTTGAGCAGTAATCTAAGAAAAGTTCAAATTATTCAGAAATTAAAATTATAGTAAACGCATATAAACTTGAATTTTAATGGTTATTAATATTAATCAGTGTTTACCAGCATTCAATGGGTTATATTATTCCTTAAAAAAAAAACAGATCAGTTCAACTTACAAAAATCCAATTAACATATTTACCAGTTTCAAAAAGTTCTGACAAGATTGCCATGGATTTCCTCACATCCCACCAGAACAATAAAGCTCCTTTACTATAATTAAACAAAGTAATTGATTTTGAATTTAAGTCAAATACGAGTACTTACATTTAAGATCCTGAAAAGATCGTTTATCGTCAGTGTTATTTATCAATCAGATCGTCATGTTCCTTGTAAATAATATAAAAACAATCGAATTTAAATTGGTCATAATTTAATTGATCACAATAGTTCAATAGTTATTGCAGTACCTTCAAAAACTCTTTATCCAAAACTGCACTATCATTGTTGTCGGTGCATTGTGCAAAATCCTTTGGCTAGAAAAGAGATATAAAAACACCTTTTAGAATCAAATTTCATTATTCTTGTAATATAATAGATAATACCTGTTTACCAAAAATCGTGCAAGGCAATCTGGAAACTCTAAAAATGTCACTAAAATGTAAGATTATCAAATTATTATAAAAAAAATTGTATACAATAAAAATCTTATTTGAAAAACTTTACAAATCTAACCCCCTTAGACTTGTAAAGTATTTAGACTGTGTTAGGAAACTAATGAGTGGCTATTGGTAACATTTAAATAGCCATAGACTACTCATTAATCTTTATCCAGCCAAACTTACTTTTCCGCCTTCGCAGCATAGCATTTCCCTAACTGTTCATTACACCCGTGTATTTGCCCCCCATTACAAACATAGTACATAATACAATACAAAAACGAAGCCAATAGTTTTACTATAAAATATGTCATTAAAATCTTCTATACTGCATGTCCCACGATGTTTTCATCTGTCAAAGAACCTGCAATATATTAAAACATAAACATCCTAGTTAGGACACCTCAATAAAGCTATCCAAGAAGTGCACTTTGTAAGTAGTACCGCCCAGCCAGTAGTACTGTGCAATCTAACATTTATGTGTAAGTGTAAAGAAATCCATCTTGGCAGTTAGATGGGCTTACTGTAAAAAACAGAAAAGTACATTGTTTTGGGGAAACTGCAAAAACCTATGTGCTTGCGTACAATTATACGCAGCACACAACCTTTTTCATTTTCTTCATACTGTACTCCAATTCTATGGTCCAATGGGTGATCCGCTTTTATGGCACAGAAACTGTAAAACAAATAAAAGCAAAAGCAAAATTAAACAATCCTACTACTAGCCAAGAGTTGTTTTAATATTTTCTGATTGATGAAGTGTCTCATAGTAGGGGTTCACTATAATACACTTCTACTTGTGTATTTTATACAACTCCTAGCTTTTGCTTAAAACCATTGGCTTAAAAACACTATTGAGCTTTAATTTTTTAAAATGATAATGTTTATGTTACTGCTTATCAATAACATAAAACTTATTTTCATTAAACAAGAAATAATTAAAGCTCAATTTAAAATAGTTGACATTATCTGGCCTTTTTAATGAAGCTAATGTTGGTGGGAAATTTTCTTTAACTGTAAATATTCCATAGTTGAATTCCCCACTAGATAACCGTAATCCAAAGCACTTTGAGACCATGGAAGATTTCACACAAAACACACACACACGCGCGTCACACAGCTTCGAAGAGGCCAGACACCTAAAAAAAACATTAAATTTTGATTTGTTGAAACCAATTTTAACAAAATACAGTATATCATTGGCTTATTTAGAATACCTCTTAACTTCACATTTTGCCAATAAAGAAAACGAGACTACATGACATCGGTTTCGATATCTATTTGTCTCGTTTCTTAATTCATATTACATGTAATCTAAAATGGCAAAGCGTTTATGAAGCCACCGATGCTTCAATCTGAAGTTGTACACATAGTTATAGGCAATTGTCTTAATATTAATTCTAATTTATGTATCAGTATCCAAAATACAGAATACAGCACACCAGTATGGTCATAAAAATGATATTACCCTGATGTTATTAACGCATGACCATATTGAAGTTGTTCTCGAAATGTTACAGTAGATTGCTCGCCATTTTTTTGCCATCTTTGCAAACAACAAAACCAACGATACCATTTTGTTGGCCGATATTTTCCGAGATATTCCTAAATAAAGCCACACAATATACCTATTTTTAAAAACACTTTGTTATTACAAAGTGATATACAGTATTTAATATTTTATTGATAAAGTAACCGGGTTTAAAAGTTAAAACTTACCATGCACTTCCAACGCTGTTTGCAGCGCAGGGAAGTTCCCCTCCCGAGTTTTGGCTTTCGAAATCAATCAGTTTATGGCCTTTTTCTTTTCCCCCAACATTTGTTTCCATTTCAAGACCATTTTCTTCATCATAATAACACAACTTGATTACATTTTCTTTTCAATTTTAATGGAATTTAATTCATTTATTGTCACCGCTCGTTGAGACGCCGATCACCTACTCTGAAGACTTTAGGGCTACGCAATAAATGTTTTTCAAGGAGCCACAATAATGTACGCTCAAAGGAGCCAACTATTAAGCACTTCCATTGAAATTAGCCTCAAACTCTGTTTCTCAGCCTTAACAGTTGTTTCACATATCATAATGCTTATTATGTAACCCTACGCTAACAACGTCCATAGTAGTAATGGGCAAAAGTTTGTTGTTTGTTGATAAAAAAATAGTCCCTCAATATAATTAAAAATCTGTTGCATACAATAATTATTAACAACTAAAGTAGCAAATAAAGTAAAAATAAGACCAATATTTAGTACAGTATTGTATTATTGATGCAAATTGTGAAGAATATACAATAACAAAATAAATAAGTTTCATACGAGACCTGGTTTAATGTCTAAAAACTCTACTGGATAATTTTCTAAATTTACAGTGCATTTAAAGAAACGAGACTAAATCATTAATTCCAATAACAATTGATCTTGTTTTCTTTCTCTTTCCATGAAGAAAATAGTGTCAATAAAGAAATAATACTAAAATGTATGAGCTCTAATGGCGATTATTCCCGTTTCTTTTTTACATTAAAAAAAGAAATTGTTTACCGTAAGTTTAAGTGTCATAATTTATTATTTAATTCCTATACTAATTATTTTATTTTATCTAAACAGATGTGAAATCATAGAGTTATACAGTATATTATTAGGATGTCTTATTACATTAAACTTGAACTCCTGCAGAATTTATGTTAGCATCTCAAAGTAACATATGATGTACTGTAACTTTTAAACTTAAATCAGATTTAATCGTTTACAAATTGTCATAGTAACACCTTGTTTTTTATTTTTAATGTGAATTTAAACGCTGTTGACAAATCTTGTACCACAAGTTCATTTTAAAAATATAAATAACTGATTTAATTAATCGTTCCTAAAGCATTATTTCTTCATGTACTTTTTTAAAAACTGCTAAAACTAATACAAAAACAATAATAAAGTTATATTTTTGTATAATTATATCAAATTATTCAGTAATAGCGTGTTGTTGAGATTATATCTTATAAAACGTAAATTAAATCATGTAAATAAGAAATATTACCGGTACCGATAAACAATTTTGAGACTAAAAGGGATCAACATTATAGCATTGCACAGTTTACATTGAATGTTATTTTATTGCTTTAAAACCTTGGAAAACTCACAAATTTTACACATTAAAATTTACGTAAATAACATTAAGTAAACCCCGAAAGCTAAAAATAAATCACTCCACAATTTATTTTGTTGAATTAATAATTGTTTGATAAAAAATAAGATGATAAAATATGAGAAAAAAAAGCATCACCCTATGAGCAAAGTATACAAGGGCAGATCACGCCATCTGCTGATGCATTTATCATTACATCGGCTGATTCGTTGTTTTTTAGAGATCAATTCAGTATCAAATCTGATTTTGCTGCATTGACACGACAAGATGGGATCTCTACGAACATCAGTAGTTGGAATTTTTAAAATCTTCTGTCGTTGTTATGGCTCGACAACAGTAAGTACTTTTAACGAATCATTTCATTTGATAATCTTATTAATTTATTTGATGAACAGTCGATATCAAACTGCTTGCCAACAGCAGTTAAAATTGTTGAAGTTGGTCCTAGAGATGGATTACAGAATGAAAAGGTAAAAATAGTAAATTAATTCTGTAATTTGCATTTATTTGTAACTTAAACAATTCATAAATAATGTTAGTAGTGTTACATAGCTCATGAATGTGTATGGCTATTTTATTGTTAAGTTAGTTTCAAGTGCAGCCTTGAAATGCTTTCAATTAACCTTGTGTTTTTATTATTTAGGAATTGGTGCCAACTGAAACTAAAATTGAGTTCATAAACCGTTTGTCCGAAACTGGGTTAAGAGTTATTGAAGCCACCAGCTTTGTTTCTCCCAAATGGGTGCCACAGGTATTTAATAAGCTAAAATAATAACCGTCATGAAATTGAATGTAAAACTACTATATATTAAGATGGGAGATCATGTTGAAGTCATGAAAGGTATCAACAGGCGTTCAGCCGTTCGTTATCCAGTGTTAGTGCCAAATTTAAAAGGATTCCAAACAGCTGTAAGTACATTACTAAACATGAAGTCATAAAAGTAAGACCTTTTTTTAATTTTATGTTGTATAAAGGTTTCAGTTGGAGCCACAGAAGTTGCTATCTTTGGAGCAGCGTCCGAGTCATTTAGCCGGTTTTTATCATTTGAAATTGGTTTGTTTTGTTTGGTAACATCAAATTTGTACGTTTTGTTTTTAGGAAGAACATAAATTGCTCGATCGCTGAAAGTTTAAACCGATTTGAGGAAGTTACAGAAGCAGCCAAAAAAGCAGGATTGCCAGTTAGAGGGTAATCATTTTGATAAATGTCTTTAAAACACAAACTTGGTTTCGTAGGTGTTTAAAATGTTATTGATTATTTATTTATTTTATAGGTACGTGTCTTGCGTTTTGGGTTGCCCTTATGAAGGAGCCATTCATCCGGCAGCAGTGGCACAAGTATGATCCTCTGTTTATACTGCGTGAATCTCAAACGTATTACAAATGTTGGCTTGTATTTTGTTAGGTGGCTGTGAAACTTCATAAAATGGGTTGTTATGAAATCTCACTTGGTGATACCATTGGTGTGGGTACTCCAGGAACTATGAAAATTATGCTAGAAGAAGTTTTGAAACATTTACCAGCTCATGTTTTAGCCGTCCATTGCCACGACACATATGGCCAGGCTTTACCAAATATTCTTACAGCTTTACAAGTAATTTATCGTTTAGTATTTTCTTAAGTGTCTTGGTATTTTAAAAAGTTTACGTTCTTTCTGTTAGATGGGTATAGCGGTGGTGGACGCTTCTGTGTCTGGTCTAGGGGGATGCCCATATGCTAAAGGAGCGAGTGGAAATGTGGCTACTGAAGATGTAGTTTACATGCTACATGGTTTAAACATTCAAACAGTAAGCTACATGGCTGCTGATTTATATTAATAAAGTAAACTTATCGTTATTTGTTTTTTAGGGTGTTGATTTGGATAAGCTGATTGCGGCTGGAGATTTTATTTGTCAAGCTTTGAAGAGAACTAGCAACTCTAAAGTTGCCAGAGCCCGCAGCAAGCTGTAAATGCTTTCTCTTCAATTTTACAACGAATCCATCCATTTAAAACATAATCTAATAGACTGCAGTAGATATTTTTGGATGTGTATTATTATCTGTACAGTATAATACATTTTAATTCATCACCACTCTTTTTTTAAAGATAAGGTTGTAAGATGAGAAAAGTATAGTGTGAAATGATCAGTCGATTCCCTCCAATGTATTTTTCATAATATTTCGTCCATTATGAATGTATAAATGAAGCTAATGTTGGCTATGAATCGGTGAAATAATAACAGTTGTAAAATACTGCTTTCTCAGTTCTAATAGTATTATTTTTTTGATTTCTTACTCAGCGTTTTAACTGTGTAATATTAGTACAAAGTTTACTGAATGATTTCAGTAGATTACTAAGCTGTAAAATAAAATTATTTTGAATTTTAACTGGTTTAATGCGTGCTTGGTTTTAATATGAGTTCGGTTTGAGAAACATATATCAAATATATGTTCTTAAAAATTAAGTGAAAATCAAGAATTGTATAAGGATATATAATTGATAACCAAAAATATACGCACTGTAAACTAACATATTCAAGCGCAAACAACAAAAATGAACGTTAGTGCACACAGTAGTCAAAAATTAACTTTCCCGTTTAACATGAAATTATTATGTAAAAGGAAAAACGCACTTTCTGACTTCACTAACTAGATTTTTTTTTACATTTTACAGTAAAATGGCAAACCTACCAATAGTTTCATAATACGTAAATATTTTTAGAGAAGAAATATTTTAAAAAGTTAGGCATTTTTGCACCACTGCAAGCAGGGACCCAAGCATTTCCCACTATGGTAACTATTTTTCAAGCATTTCCCACTATTATAACTGTTTTCCAAGCATTTGAATTTTTTGACAACAGTAAATTTCATTAGAAACCGATAATATATGTAAATTTAAGTATTTTTTTTAGAAAGAAAGTATCAAAATACATTTAGTATTCTTGCAACACTAAATTTGCAAGCAGAAAACTGAGTTTAATGTATGTTTGTAAAAGTCGAAAAGTATCTTTCGTTTTTAACATTAATTTGCTATGTGAGAGGGAAACAGAATTTCAGACTATAATTTTCAATTAAAAATTCAATATATTTAAGATTCTGGGCATCTGACAATAATAATTTTTTTAATTACCAACAGTGTCTCAAATTTGTATACTGTTAAAAACAAAGTATTCGCATTTAAACACAATTATTTAGCATTTTTGCAAAAATTATCTTTTCTTGTAAATTTTTATAAGACTACAATCATACAGTTTTTATTAAGTTTTTACGACTTTAATCATTAGTGAGTTAATTTTTTTATAGGCTTTTATACAGTTGCTGAAAAAACCTTAAAAGTCATGCTTGATTATACGGGAAATTGGATCACAAATTAGTGTTTTATTTTTCTAAATTTTAATCTAAAATCACATTTTATTTTTTTGAAATTAGCCACAGCCACATTGCTTTGCAACTATATTCTCCATCAATTTAATATAAAACTGCCCATTTTCCATAAACAGAAAAGTGTGAGCTTCTAACACAGTGGGGACGCATTCGGGTGTTGGAACCACCACTGTCCTATTTTGGTCGTGGATTTGCACCTGCAAAACGGGGTTTTGCAGCTGCAAAACGCTACGTACAATGGCATGTAAAGTGGCGTTGTACGTGGCGTCATAAATTGGCGCTTTACAAAAGCCAGCGCAAAAATTCATCCGCAAACTCTCGGGTGCCATAACGGTTGAATTCCACTGCAAATCATGCACCGTCACATCCCATGTGTACAGACTGCAATGCTCGTGATCACTTGAAGAGACCGTGGGCTGTTCCTGTCTTCGTGTACCGATGACATACGACCTCTTCTTTCTTAGCTTTTTTTCAACTTTTGACACATAATAAAACACCAGGATTGGTTGATGTAAATGAGATTTTGATGGTGACAGATGAATTGTCTGGGTAGCTGTCAGGTGACCTTTGTCCCACCAGTCACGAATGATTGGTGTCATGTCCAGTACCAAAAAGGACAATTTGCCACTAGTAGATGCAAGTTTACTGTACGAAGACAACTTCATTGATGAAATACTTTTGTTTTGGTTTAATAGATGTGCTGTAAATTCATGACCATGGTAGTGATGGGAATTGTTAATGGCCATCGGTGATGTCCAAACCAGATCAATACGGTGAATTGCACTGATGTCGTTAATTGTGCCAATAGCAAATTCAAGAGAGACACTGTCAGTTATTTCAGAGTTGTAACTCACTAAATAAAATAAAATATTAAAGTATATCAGCCTAATTAGTGTTTTATAAAAAGTGTAATATAAAAAAGCAGAATAAATTTTGTTTCAATTTCAGAAAATTTAATTGAGTGACTAATTAATCTATTGCTTTATTAAAATATCAGTTTTATTAAGACTGCTTACATCAATTTATTTAACACAAAATGTAGTGCTTAATGGGCATTTTTAGAAGTCAAATTGAGCATTTAAACGCTTAATTTTTACCTTTAATAGGTTCAGTTCCTCTAATAATTGCTCCAGGTGTGCTCATATGAGCCCAATGCTCATTTCTTTTCTTATCAACTTCTTCATAAATTGTCTTCATGTAAGGATGAGCCTCTACTTTATTTCTTTTAAGGTGTCTTTTGGCTGTTGTAGTTGTAATAGGCGACTGTGTGGTTGTAACTACAGACGGCAAATCAAAAACAGTGTCCTGAAGTCTAATTTCAGGTTGAATACTTTTAATATAATCATGAATTTCATATCGATAATAATCATTAGCCGACGCAGGGGCTATAGTGCCACCAGACTGCCAATTATGTCTATGGTGTTTCTGATGACGATGGGCTGTCAATTGAGGTTTAGCAAAGTTTAAATTTAAATAAAAAATGACAAAAATCAAAACTAAATTAAGTTGGAAGCAAAGTGCCATGATGACTTTTAGGTGCTGTAATTCTGAATGAGTTTAATCATTGGAAAATTCCTCTTATATATATTTACATCATGTTATACGTAATACGTCATTTACTGTAATTGGAGAACCATTTGGCAGAGTGGATGGCCGACCAGGACCCTTGCAATAGCCGAGGTTAACTTTCAGGTCTCTTCAAAAAAAATGAAATTCAAGGCGGAGCAAACTCATGTTTATATTTTAAATAACTAATCAAATATTATAATTATTATCAGTGAATGGTCTTATAAACGCAAAAGTTATAGTAAACAAAACATGAGTTGAAGTTTAAAATGAATGGATTAATTATTGTGCAGTAATTAATACGTTAATTTTTTGAAATGTATTTATTTTAGAAATTAAATCGACTGTTTTTTAAATGAAAAGTTATGGTGTTTTATTACATCCAATTGTTTGGCTTAACTGATTTTTTCTGATGCAGTTGAGATTAAATTTCCTTTTGTTTTTATTGGAATATGATCAAATTTAAAATTAAACATTTTCAAAACTTAAAAAAGTGGGTGACTATTTACAGTTCGTTGGTAATTTAAGCATTAAAATAATATTCCTAATAATTTTCTAATAAATCTGACTGTTCTTCAAAATGTGTAATTTTGAAATTTATTGCTCCAGGTGACCCAGTGCAGTACATAATATTGAAGGGCAAGTTTCCAACTCGGTCAAATGATACACCCAGGGCCATCAATCATTAAATAAAAACTGATTCACCAGTAGACAAAAAAATGAATTAATAAATCACTGTTTATTAGATTGTTAAAACTGGTTCGTTCAACTTTAATGACTATAACCTTTAACCCTTAGCCAGTGCTGTACCTCCATAAAAGCCATTCATAATTCTGTATAATTGCTTAAGAAAACAATCGCAGAAGTCATTTTTCAGATATTATGAGCTTAAAAAAACAAACCAGCACGTCATATCGTGACGTCATAAAACTTTGTTATTTGTTTAAGTAGTCATAAAATTCAAGGTAAGTGTTCTCTATAACTTTGCCCCTTTCAAAGGCTATTTTGAAATATTAAAATATGCAAATAATAAAAAACGTCATACAAAAGCGTACAATTTTTATTATTAATTTTTTTAATGTAATTGGCAATAGCCCAATTGAGTTTCAATTAACTTGTTTCAGGATCCATAAAAGTTAAATAAGTTTTAGTATCAAGTAAAACATTTTTAATGTTTTAATTATAAAAAATAAAAAAATCGATTTCAAAGTATTTAATAACAAAAATATTTTAATTACAAATCAATTTTGCAAACAAATGTAATGTTCTATGCCTGCACAAGAGCGGTCATTCCATTTATAATCTACAGATTTCCAAAACGTTAAACAATCTTCGTCTTCTCTGTTATCAGGTTGACTACTACCCCAATCGGTAAATTCAAAAGGTGATTTATCATGCTCCCATAGCCAATCGCCTTCTTCCTCGTTGTCCCTTGCTCCCAAAAACCAATACTCTTTACCTATAATAAATAATTGCATTAACAAAACAAATTACACTTCTTATAAAAGTTTAGTAAATTGTTAATATATGATTTAATAAGTTTTTACCTTTTATTTCATCATTTTCTCTCACATATTTTTTAAGTAAGTCGTTTTCATCTTCATCCTTTGGATGAGCTAACACGGCTCCTTTCTTCTTGCAATCCGCATTTGCTTTTTCCCATGACAATTTCGTTTTACTAAAATAGTAGCACTTATCTTTTAACTTAGTAAATCCAGCTTTACATTTTTGCTTTGGTTTAGCAACAGCTTTCGTTGTTTGACTTGGATGTTTAGCTTGGTTGATGCCTGGACCCGCAACAGCTGGAACAGCTGGTCCACCACCACCTCCACCACCACCACCACCATTTGCAATGCCAATTATAGTCGGCATTGCCGGTTTATTTTTCAATTGATTCATATGTGACATCATTTTTAATATGTAGTCAAATAATGAATCACCAGATAGGTCACTTGGAAGTTTCAAATTTAGGTCAATTTTCGATAGCAGTGAATTTAGAAAAGCTTTCATTTTTTTCTTAGAAGAAGCTAAAAGTAGTCACAAAGATTTGTTGTGAAATGAAATTACAATTCAGATATTTAACACTTGCCTTTTTTTTTCTTTTTTTCAGCTGAATCTGAGTCAGTACCAAATAATTTATCTCCATGTAAATGATAAGCATGCTGCAAATATTCCTCATCCCAAGCCCGTAAAAAGTTCTTCCAGTCCCGTTCCTTTTCTGGTAATTAAAAACTTATTATTCTTAAAATGTTGCTTCATAGGCTAATAAAACAACTTACTAATTTCTTCACATGTTCTTAATTGAGAAGCATCACAATTGCATTGTTCAGAATAAATTATATTAAAGTTGATTACAATGATAATTGTGAATAAATGGGTGGCTGAAATCATCTTTACAGTTAAATAAAAAAATTGAAATTAATTCAAAAGCTGATCTTGGGATTTATACCATTTTTAAATGAGTATTATTGTAATTTTATGACCAATTAATAATATCCTTATTTGCTCTTTAAATATTTTATATTAATTAAAGTTGTTATGACACTATAATATCAAATAAACCAGGATTTTGATCAAATTAAACATCCAATTAAGGTTTTTAATTGCTTTAGATATTGCATCCGGTAATTTATATTATTTCTAAGTTAGTTTTGACTATAACTAATTTTTTCAGCCATATTATTGTAAACCAAGAAATAAAGAGATAAAGAAATCATGTTTAAATAAAAAAACCCAACTGTAATTTTTTGCCTATTGGCTAATGTATTATGAACAATGGAGATGGCAGTTTTAACGATTTTAAATAAGTCAATGACTATCTTAGACATTCAATTGTATAATTAATACACTGTAATTTTTATTGACTGTTGATGTTATTACTTTCAGACTTTTCTATCACCTCTGAACACATAGAGGAATCAAGTTAAAATCAAAAGAAGTGAGTTTTTAGAGTCGTTTTCTTGGTTTTACCTACAAAGATTTTTTTATAATTAGCTTTCACCCAGTAATATCAAATTCAATTCAGCTTTACCTATAATTCCTCATAATTGCTTTAAATTCCATACTGAAATTTAAAAAAAGAAACTGAAGTTTATGTACAGTAGCTAGAGATCTCTTTTATTATAATGGTATACAGGAAACCACATTGTTCAGGGATTAAGAAAGCTATAATAATTAACGATATTTTTAGTGACGCTTAATGTTATTACTTTCCGAATTTACAATTCTGTTTTAAATTGCGTAAGTAAACATATTAGACAAAGATTACATGTACTTGAGCAACGTTCTGAAATTTATCCATTAAAAATAAGATGAGAAACATTACTAATCTACATATCACAACTAAAAAGCAATAAAATTAAAATTCAGTAAGGTTGCTGTTTAAACCAAAAAACTTACTAAGAATTTTGCGTAATTTGGTACCATATTTTCAGTTTTGTGATTTGTAACTTTATGGTGTCTTTAATTAATCTATATTTAAAGCTGCAATCGAGTTTAGGAAAGATAAAATTGTGCTAATTAACAAAATCAGTACAGAACTTATATAATTTGGGTTTTTAATTAATTTTTCATTATAAATTACCTCAATATTCCACATAACAGACTAAGGACTTATCAAATAGTAAACTACCAAAATCATGACTGGTCAAACGAACATGATAGCCATATTTCGGTTTCCAAATAAGTTGATTTCAATTGCCTGTACAGTAATTCCACTACGGATGAAAACAAACAACCACTGATAAAACTATCTTAGAAGTTCTGTAAGATTGCAAGTCAAACATTTTACCTTGAGCTTTAAATATTCAATAAGTCAATAATTTTATTTTTAAAATTGAGTACTACATTAAAATTTTTAAATTAGTATATGTTAGTGTTTATATAAATAAATAAGTTATTGTAATAAGTAAATAAAAGTTGTTTCAAAGTATTTAATCACAAAAATATTCTAATTGGAAATCAATTTTGTACACAAATGTAATATTCTTTGCTTGAACAAGAGAAGTCATTCCATTTATAATCTACATCTTTCCACAACGTTAAACAATCTTCATCATCCTTGTTGTCAGGTTGATCCTTACCCCAATCGGTAAAATCAATAGGTGATTTATCATGATCCCATAGCCAATCGTTTTCTTCCTCATTGTCTCTTCCTCCCAAAAACCAACTTACTTTACCTATAATAATTAATTACATTAACAATATAAATTACACTTCTTAATAAAACAAATTACACTTCCTACAAAAATTTAGTAAACTGTTTACATGTGATTTAACTGTAATAAGTTTTTACCTTTCACTTCATCATTTTCTCTCACATGTTTTT
>JAAFCF010007112.1:5179182-5234541 GCA_013389785.1 Helicorthomorpha holstii | reverse complement strand
AAAAACATGTGAGAGAAAATGATGAAGTGAAAGGTAAAAACTTATTACAGTTAAATCACATGTAAACAGTTTACTAAATTTTTGTAGGAAGTGTAATTTGTTTTATTAAGAAGTGTAATTTATATTGTTAATGTAATTAATTATTATAGGTAAAGTAAGTTGGTTTTTGGGAGGAAGAGACAATGAGGAAGAAAACGATTGGCTATGGGATCATGATAAATCACCTATTGATTTTACCGATTGGGGTAAGGATCAACCTGACAACAAGGATGATGAAGATTGTTTAACGTTGTGGAAAGATGTAGATTATAAATGGAATGACTTCTCTTGTTCAAGCAAAGAATATTACATTTGTGTACAAAATTGATTTCCAATTAGAATATTTTTGTGATTAAATACTTTGAAACAACTTTTATTTACTTATTACAATAACTTATTTATTTATATAAACACTAACATATACTAATTTAAAAATTTTAATGTAGTACTCAATTTTAAAAATAAAATTATTGACTTATTGAATATTTAAAGCTCAAGGTAAAATGTTTGACTTGCAATCTTACAGAACTTCTAAGATAGTTTTATCAGTGGTTGTTTGTTTTCATCCGTAGTGGAATTACTGTACAGGCAATTGAAATCAACTTATTTGGAAACCGAAATATGGCTATCATGTTCGTTTGACCAGTCATGATTTTGGTAGTTTACTATTTGATAAGTCCTTAGTCTGTTATGTGGAATATTGAGGTAATTTATAATGAAAAATTAATTAAAAACCCAAATTATATAAGTTCTGTACTGATTTTGTTAATTAGCACAATTTTATCTTTCCTAAACTCGATTGCAGCTTTAAATATAGATTAATTAAAGACACCATAAAGTTACAAATCACAAAACTGAAAATATGGTACCAAATTACGCAAAATTCTTAGTAAGTTTTTTGGTTTAAACAGCAACCTTACTGAATTTTAATTTTATTGCTTTTTAGTTGTGATATGTAGATTAGTAATGTTTCTCATCTTATTTTTAATGGATAAATTTCAGAACGTTGCTCAAGTACATGTAATCTTTGTCTAATATGTTTACTTACGCAATTTAAAACAGAATTGTAAATTCGGAAAGTAATAACATTAAGCGTCACTAAAAATATCGTTAATTATTATAGCTTTCTTAATCCCTGAACAATGTGGTTTCCTGTATACCATTATAATAAAAGAGATCTCTAGCTACTGTACATAAACTTCAGTTTCTTTTTTTAAATTTCAGTATGGAATTTAAAGCAATTATGAGGAATTATAGGTAAAGCTGAATTGAATTTGATATTACTGGGTGAAAGCTAATTATAAAAAAATCTTTGTAGGTAAAACCAAGAAAACGACTCTAAAAACTCACTTCTTTTGATTTTAACTTGATTCCTCTATGTGTTCAGAGGTGATAGAAAAGTCTGAAAGTAATAACATCAACAGTCAATAAAAATTACAGTGTATTAATTATACAATTGAATGTCTAAGATAGTCATTGACTTATTTAAAATCGTTAAAACTGCCATCTCCATTGTTCATAATACATTAGCCAATAGGCAAAAAATTACAGTTGGGTTTTTTTATTTAAACATGATTTCTTTATCTCTTTATTTCTTGGTTTACAATAATATGGCTGAAAAAATTAGTTATAGTCAAAACTAACTTAGAAATAATATAAATTACCGGATGCAATATCTAAAGCAATTAAAAACCTTAATTGGATGTTTAATTTGATCAAAATCCTGGTTTATTTGATATTATAGTGTCATAACAACTTTAATTAATATAAAATATTTAAAGAGCAAATAAGGATATTATTAATTGGTCATAAAATTACAATAATACTCATTTAAAAATGGTATAAATCCCAAGATCAGCTTTTGAATTAATTTCAATTTTTTTATTTAACTGTAAAGATGATTTCAGCCACCCATTTATTCACAATTATCATTGTAATCAACTTTAATATAATTTATTCTGAACAATGCAATTGTGATGCTTCTCAATTAAGAACATGTGAAGAAATTAGTAAGTTGTTTTATTAGCCTATGAAGCAACATTTTAAGAATAATAAGTTTTTAATTACCAGAAAAGGAACGGGACTGGAAGAACTTTTTACGGGCTTGGGATGAGGAATATTTGCAGCATGCTTATCATTTACATGGAGATAAATTATTTGGTACTGACTCAGATTCAGCTGAAAAAAAGAAAAAAAAAGGCAAGTGTTAAATATCTGAATTGTAATTTCATTTCACAACAAATCTTTGTGACTACTTTTAGCTTCTTCTAAGAAAAAAATGAAAGCTTTTCTAAATTCACTGCTATCGAAAATTGACCTAAATTTGAAACTTCCAAGTGACCTATCTGGTGATTCATTATTTGACTACATATTAAAAATGATGTCACATATGAATCAATTGAAAAATAAACCGGCAATGCCGACTATAATTGGCATTGCAAATGGTGGTGGTGGTGGTGGAGGTGGTGGTGGACCAGCTGTTCCAGCTGTTGCGGGTCCAGGCATCAACCAAGCTAAACATCCAAGTCAAACAACGAAAGCTGTTGCTAAACCAAAGCAAAAATGTAAAGCTGGATTTACTAAGTTAAAAGATAAGTGCTACTATTTTAGTAAAACGAAATTGTCATGGGAAAAAGCAAATGCGGATTGCAAGAAGAAAGGAGCCGTGTTAGCTCATCCAAAGGATGAAGATGAAAACGACTTACTTAAAAAATATGTGAGAGAAAATGATGAAATAAAAGGTAAAAACTTATTAAATCATATATTAACAATTTACTAAACTTTTATAAGAAGTGTAATTTGTTTTGTTAATGCAATTATTTATTATAGGTAAAGAGTATTGGTTTTTGGGAGCAAGGGACAACGAGGAAGAAGGCGATTGGCTATGGGAGCATGATAAATCACCTTTTGAATTTACCGATTGGGGTAGTAGTCAACCTGATAACAGAGAAGACGAAGATTGTTTAACGTTTTGGAAATCTGTAGATTATAAATGGAATGACCGCTCTTGTGCAGGCATAGAACATTACATTTGTTTGCAAAATTGATTTGTAATTAAAATATTTTTGTTATTAAATACTTTGAAATCGATTTTTTTATTTTTTATAATTAAAACATTAAAAATGTTTTACTTGATACTAAAACTTATTTAACTTTTATGGATCCTGAAACAAGTTAATTGAAACTCAATTGGGCTATTGCCAATTACATTAAAAAAATTAATAATAAAAATTGTACGCTTTTGTATGACGTTTTTTATTATTTGCATATTTTAATATTTCAAAATAGCCTTTGAAAGGGGCAAAGTTATAGAGAACACTTACCTTGAATTTTATGACTACTTAAACAAATAACAAAGTTTTATGACGTCACGGTATGACGTGCTGGTTTGTTTTTTTAAACTCATAATATCTGCAAAATGACTTCTGCGATTGTTTTCTTAAGCAATTATACAGTATTATGAATGGCTTTTATGGAGGTACAGCACTGGCTAAGGGTTAAAGGTTATAGTCATTAAAGTTGAACGAACCAGTTTTAACAATCTAATAAACAGTGATTTATTAATTCATTTTTTTGTCTACTGGTGAATCAGTTTTTATTTAATGATTGATGGCCCTGGGTGTATCATTTGACCGAGTTGGAAACTTGCCCTTCAATATTATGTACTGCACTGGGTCACCTGGAGCAATAAATTTCAAAATTACACATTTTGAAGAACAGTCAGATTTATTAGAAAATTATTAGGAATATTATTTTAATGCTTAAATTACCAACGAACTGTTAATAGTCACCCACTTTTTTAAGTTTTGAAAATGTTTAATTTTAAATTTGATCATATTCCAATAAAAACAAAAGGAAATTTAATCTCAACTGCATCAGAAAAAATCAGTTAAGCCAAACAATTGGATGTAATAAAACACCATAACTTTTCATATAAAAAACAGTCGATTTAATTTCTAAAATAAATACATTTCAAAAAATTAACGTATTAATTACTGCACAATAATTAATCCATTCATTTTAAACTTCAACTCATGTTTTGTTTACTATAACTTTTGCGTTTACAAGACCATTCACTGATAATAATTATAATATTTGATTAGTTATTTAAAATATAAACATGAGTTTGCTCCGCCTTGAATTTCATTTTTTTGAAGAGACCTGAAAGTTAACCTCGGCTATTGCAAGGGTCCTGGTCGGCCATCCACTCTGCCAAATGGTTCTCCAATTACAGTAAATGACGTATTACGTATAACATGATGTAAATATATATAAGAGGAATTCTCCAATGATTAAACTCATTCAGAATTACAGCAGCTAAAAGTAATCATGGCACTTTGCTTCCAACTTCATTTAATTTTGATTTTTGTTATTTTTTATTTAAATTTAAACTTTGCTAAGCCTCAATTGACAGCCCATCGTCATCAGAAACACCATAGACATAATTGGCAGTCTGGTGGCACTATGTCCCCTGCGTCGGCTAATGATTATTATCGATATGAAATTCATGATTATATTAAAAGTATTCAACCTGAAATTAGACTTCAGGACACTGTTTTTGATTTGCCGTCTGTAGTTACAACCACACAATTGCCTATTACAACTACAACAGCTAAAAGACACCTTAAAAGAAATAAAGTAGAGGCTCATCCTTACATGAAGACAATATATGAAGAAGTTGATAAGAAAAGAAATGAGCATTGGGCTCATATGAGCACACCTGGAGCAATTATTAGAGGAACTGAACCTATTAAAGGTAAAAATTAAGCGTTTAAATGCTCAATTTGACTTATAAAAGTGCCCATTAAGCACTACATTTTGCGTTAAATAAATTGATGTAAGCAGTCTTAATAAAACTTAAATTTGGATATTTTAATAAAGCAATAGACTAATTAATCACTCAATTAAATTTTCTGAACTTGAAACAAAATTTATGCTGCTTTTTTATATGCGAATATAAAAATCAAAACTGCATTTGAAAGCCCTTAAAGCAACGATTTAATTATTAGAATAGTCAGTTTACTTTTATAAAACACTAATTAGGTACTTTAATATTTTATTTTATTTAGTGAGTTACAACTCTGAAATAACTGACAGTGTCTCTCTTGAATTTGCTATTGGCACAATTAACGACATCAGTGCAATTCACCGTATTGATCTGGTTTGGACATCACCGATGACCATAAACAATTCACACCACTACCATGGTCATGAATTTACAGCACATCTATTAAACCAAAACAAAAGCATTTCATCAATGAAGTTGTCTTCGTACAGCAAACTTGCATCCACCAGTGGCAAATGGTCTTTTTTGGTGCTGGACATGACACCAATCATTCGTGACTGGTGGGACAAAGGTCACCTGACAGCTACCCAGACAATTCATCTGTCACCATCAAAATCTCATTTACATCAACCAATCCTGGTGTTTTATTATGTGTCAAAAGTTGAGAAAAAGCTAAGAAAGAAGAGGTCGTATGTCATCGCTACACGAAGACAGGAACAGCCCACGGTCTCTTCAAGTGTTCACGAGCATTGCAGTCTGTACACATGGGATGTGACGGTGCATGATTTGCAGTGGAATTCAACCGTTATGGCACCTGAGAGTTTGCGGATGAATTTTTGCGCTGGCTTTTGTAAGGCGCCAATTTATGACGCCACGTACAACGCCACTTTACATGCCATTGTACGTAGCGTTTTGCAACTGCAAAATCCCGTTTTGCAAGTGCACATCCACGACCAAAACAGGACAGTGGTGGTTCCAACACCCGAATGCGTCCCCACTGTGTTAGAAGCTCACACTTTTCTGTTTATGGAAAATGGACAGTTTTATATTAAATTGATGGAGAATATAGTTGCAAAGCAATGTGGCTGTGGCTAATTTCAAAAAAAAACAAAATGTGATTATAGATTATAATTTAGAAAAATAAAACACTAATTTGTGATCCCATTTCCCGTATAATCAAGCATGACTTTTAAGGTTTTTCAGCAACTGTATAAAAGCCTATAGAAAAATTAACTCACTAATCATAGTAATTAATGATTAAAGTCGTAAAAACTTAATAAAAACTGTATGATTGTAGTCGTATAAAAACTTACAAGAAAAGATAATTTTTGCAAAAATGCTAAATAATTGTGTTTAAATGCGAATACTTTGTTTTTAACAGTATACAAATTTGAGACACTGTTGGTATTTAAAAAAATTATTATTGCCAGATGCCCAGAATTTTAAATATATTGAAATTGTAATTGAAAATTATAGTCTGAAATTCTGTTTCCCTCTCACATAGCAAATTAATGTTAAAAACGAAAGGTACTTTTCGACTTTTACAAACATACATTAAATCAGTTTTCTGCTTGCAAATTTAGTGTTGCAAGAATACTAAATGTATTTTGATACTTTCTTTCTAAAAAAAAATACTTAAATTTACATATATTATCGGTTTCTAATGAAATTTACTGTTGTCAAAAAATTCAAATGCTTGGAACACAGTTATAATAGTGGGAAATGCTTGAAAAATAGTTACCATAGTGGGAAATGCTTGGGTCCCTGCTTGCAGTGGTGCAAAAATGCCTAACTTTTTAAAATATTTCTTCTCTAAAAATATTTACGTATTATGAAACTATTGGTAGGTTTGCCATTTTACTGTAAAATGTAAAAAAAAATCTAGTTAGTGAAGTCAGAAAGTGCGTTTCCCCTTTTACATAATAATTTCATGTTAAACGGGAAAGTTAATTTTTGACTACTGTGTGCACTAACGTTCATTTTTGTTGTTTGCGCTTGAATATGTTAGTTTACACTGCGTATATTTTTGGTTATCAATTATATAACCATGTACAATTCTTGATTTTCACTTTATTTATAAGTACATATATTTGATATATGTTTCTCAAAACGAACTCATATTAAAACTAAGCACGCATTACACCAGTTAAAATTCAAAATAAGTTTATTTTACAGCTTATTTATCTACTGAAATCAATCAGTAAACTTTGTACTAATATTACACAGTTAAAACGCTGAGTAAGAAATCAAAAAAATAATACTATTAGAACTGAGAAAGCAGTATTTTACAACTGTTATTATTTCACCGATTCATAGCCAACATTAGCTTCATTTATAATTATGAAAAATACATTGGAGGGAATCGACTGATCATTTCACACTATACTTTTCTTATCTTACAACCTTATCTTTAAAAAAAGAGTGGTGATGAATTAAAATGTATTATACTGTACAGATAATAATACACATCCAAAAATATCTACTGCAGTCTATTAGATTATGTTTTAAATGGATGGATTCGTTGTAAAATTGAAGAGAAAGCATTTACAGCTTGCTGCGGGCTCTGGCAACTTTAGAGTTGCTAGTTCTCTTCAAAGCTTGACAAATAAAATCTCCAGCCGCAATCAGCTTATCCAGATCAATACCCTAAAAAAATTATCGATAAGTTTACTTTATTAATATAAATCAACGACCATGTAGCTTACTGTTTGAATGTTTAAACCATGTAGCATGTAAACTACATCTTCAGTAGCCACATTTCCACTCGCTCCTTTAGCATATGGGCATCCCCCTAGACCAGACACAGAAGCGTCCACCACCGCTATACCCATCTAACAGAAAGAACGTAAACTTTTTAAAATACCAAGACACTTAAGAAAATACTAAACGATAAATTACTTGTAAAGCTGTAAGAATATTTGGTAAAGCCTGGCCATATGTGTCGTGGCAATGGACGGCTAAAACATGAGCTGGTAAATGTTTCAAAACTTCTTCTAGCATAATTTTCATAGTTCCTGGAGTACCCACACCAATGGTATCACCAAGTGAGATTTCATAACAACCCATTTTATGAAGTTTCACAGCCACCTAACAAAATACAAGCCAACATTTGTAATACGTTTGAGTTTCACGCAGTATAAACAGAGGATCATACTTGTGCCACTGCTGCCGGATGAATGGCTCCTTCATAAGGGCAACCCAAAACGCAAGACACGTACCTATAAAATAAATAAATAATCAATAACATTTTAAACACCTACGAAACCAAGTTTGTGTTTTAAAGACATTTATCGAAATGATTACCCTCTAACTGGCAATCCTGCTTTTTTGGCTGCTTCTGTAACTTCCTCAAATCGGTTTAAACTTTCAGCGATCGAGCAATTTATGTTCTTCCTAAAAACAAAACGTACAAATTTGATGTTACCAATCAAAACAAACCAATTTCAAATGATAAAAACCGGCTAAATGACTCGGATGCTGCTCCAAAGATAGCAACTTCTGTGGCTCCAACTGAAACCTTTATACAACATAAAATTAAAAAAAGGTCTTACTTTTATGACTTCATTAATTAGTAATGTACTTACAGCTGTTTGGAATCCTTTTAAATTTGGCACTAACACTGGATAACGAACGGCTGAACGCCTGTTGATACCTTTCATGACTTCAACATGATCTCCCATCTTAATATATAGTAGTTTTACATTCAATTTCATGACGGTTATTATTTTAGCTTATTAAATACCTGTGGCACCCATTTGGGAGAAACAAAGCTGGTGGCTTCAATAACTCTTAACCCAGTTTCGGACAAACGGTTTATGAACTCAATTTTAGTTTGAGTTGGCACCAATTCCTAAATAATAAAAACACAAGGTTAATTGAAAGCATTTCAAGGCTGCACTTGAAACTAACTTAACAATAAAATAGCCATACACATTCATGAGCTATGTAACACTACTAACATTATTTATGAATTGTTTAAGTTACAAATAAATGCAAATTACAGAATTAATTTACTATTTTTACCTTTTCATTCTGTAATCCATCTCTAGGACCAACTTCAACAATTTTAACTGCTGTTGGCAAGCAGTTTGATATCGACTGTTCATCAAATAAATTAATAAGATTATCAAATGAAATGATTCGTTAAAAGTACTTACTGTTGTCGAGCCATAACAACGACAGAAGATTTTAAAAATTCCAACTACTGATGTTCGTAGAGATCCCATCTTGTCGTGTCAATGCAGCAAAATCAGATTTGATACTGAATTGATCTCTAAAAAACAACGAATCAGCCGATGTAATGATAAATGCATCAGCAGATGGCGTGATCTGCCCTTGTATACTTTGCTCATAGGGTGATGCTTTTTTTTCTCATATTTTATCATCTTATTTTTTATCAAACAATTATTAATTCAACAAAATAAATTGTGGAGTGATTTATTTTTAGCTTTCGGGGTTTACTTAATGTTATTTACGTAAATTTTAATGTGTAAAATTTGTGAGTTTTCCAAGGTTTTAAAGCAATAAAATAACATTCAATGTAAACTGTGCAATGCTATAATGTTGATCCCTTTTAGTCTCAAAATTGTTTATCGGTACCGGTAATATTTCTTATTTACATGATTTAATTTACGTTTTATAAGATATAATCTCAACAACACGCTATTACTGAATAATTTGATATAATTATACAAAAATATAACTTTATTATTGTTTTTGTATTAGTTTTAGCAGTTTTTAAAAAAGTACATGAAGAAATAATGCTTTAGGAACGATTAATTAAATCAGTTATTTATATTTTTAAAATGAACTTGTGGTACAAGATTTGTCAACAGCGTTTAAATTCACATTAAAAATAAAAAACAAGGTGTTACTATGACAATTTGTAAACGATTAAATCTGATTTAAGTTTAAAAGTTACAGTACATCATATGTTACTTTGAGATGCTAACATAAATTCTGCAGGAGTTCAAGTTTAATGTAATAAGACATCCTAATAATATACTGTATAACTCTATGATTTCACATCTGTTTAGATAAAATAAAATAATTAGTATAGGAATTAAATAATAAATTATGACACTTAAACTTACGGTAAACAATTTCTTTTTTTAATGTAAAAAAGAAACGGGAATAATCGCCATTAGAGCTCATACATTTTAGTATTATTTCTTTATTGACACTATTTTCTTCATGGAAAGAGAAAGAAAACAAGATCAATTGTTATTGGAATTAATGATTTAGTCTCGTTTCTTTAAATGCACTGTAAATTTAGAAAATTATCCAGTAGAGTTTTTAGACATTAAACCAGGTCTCGTATGAAACTTATTTATTTTGTTATTGTATATTCTTCACAATTTGCATCAATAATACAATACTGTACTAAATATTGGTCTTATTTTTACTTTATTTGCTACTTTAGTTGTTAATAATTATTGTATGCAACAGATTTTTAATTATATTGAGGGACTATTTTTTTATCAACAAACAACAAACTTTTGCCCATTACTACTATGGACGTTGTTAGCGTAGGGTTACATAATAAGCATTATGATATGTGAAACAACTGTTAAGGCTGAGAAACAGAGTTTGAGGCTAATTTCAATGGAAGTGCTTAATAGTTGGCTCCTTTGAGCGTACATTATTGTGGCTCCTTGAAAAACATTTATTGCGTAGCCCTAAAGTCTTCAGAGTAGGTGATCGGCGTCTCAACGAGCGGTGACAATAAATGAATTAAATTCCATTAAAATTGAAAAGAAAATGTAATCAAGTTGTGTTATTATGATGAAGAAAATGGTCTTGAAATGGAAACAAATGTTGGGGGAAAAGAAAAAGGCCATAAACTGATTGATTTCGAAAGCCAAAACTCGGGAGGGGAACTTCCCTGCGCTGCAAACAGCGTTGGAAGTGCATGGTAAGTTTTAACTTTTAAACCCGGTTACTTTATCAATAAAATATTAAATACTGTATATCACTTTGTAATAACAAAGTGTTTTTAAAAATAGGTATATTGTGTGGCTTTATTTAGGAATATCTCGGAAAATATCGGCCAACAAAATGGTATCGTTGGTTTTGTTGTTTGCAAAGATGGCAAAAAAATGGCGAGCAATCTACTGTAACATTTCGAGAACAACTTCAATATGGTCATGCGTTAATAACATCAGGGTAATATCATTTTTATGACCATACTGGTGTGCTGTATTCTGTATTTTGGATACTGATACATAAATTAGAATTAATATTAAGACAATTGCCTATAACTATGTGTACAACTTCAGATTGAAGCATCGGTGGCTTCATAAACGCTTTGCCATTTTAGATTACATGTAATATGAATTAAGAAACGAGACAAATAGATATCGAAACCGATGTCATGTAGTCTCGTTTTCTTTATTGGCAAAATGTGAAGTTAAGAGGTATTCTAAATAAGCCAATGATATACTGTATTTTGTTAAAATTGGTTTCAACAAATCAAAATTTAATGTTTTTTTTAGGTGTCTGGCCTCTTCGAAGCTGTGTGACGCGCGTGTGTGTGTGTTTTGTGTGAAATCTTCCATGGTCTCAAAGTGCTTTGGATTACGGTTATCTAGTGGGGAATTCAACTATGGAATATTTACAGTTAAAGAAAATTTCCCACCAACATTAGCTTCATTAAAAAGGCCAGATAATGTCAACTATTTTAAATTGAGCTTTAATTATTTCTTGTTTAATGAAAATAAGTTTTATGTTATTGATAAGCAGTAACATAAACATTATCATTTTAAAAAATTAAAGCTCAATAGTGTTTTTAAGCCAATGGTTTTAAGCAAAAGCTAGGAGTTGTATAAAATACACAAGTAGAAGTGTATTATAGTGAACCCCTACTATGAGACACTTCATCAATCAGAAAATATTAAAACAACTCTTGGCTAGTAGTAGGATTGTTTAATTTTGCTTTTGCTTTTATTTGTTTTACAGTTTCTGTGCCATAAAAGCGGATCACCCATTGGACCATAGAATTGGAGTACAGTATGAAGAAAATGAAAAAGGTTGTGTGCTGCGTATAATTGTACGCAAGCACATAGGTTTTTGCAGTTTCCCCAAAACAATGTACTTTTCTGTTTTTTACAGTAAGCCCATCTAACTGCCAAGATGGATTTCTTTACACTTACACATAAATGTTAGATTGCACAGTACTACTGGCTGGGCGGTACTACTTACAAAGTGCACTTCTTGGATAGCTTTATTGAGGTGTCCTAACTAGGATGTTTATGTTTTAATATATTGCAGGTTCTTTGACAGATGAAAACATCGTGGGACATGCAGTATAGAAGATTTTAATGACATATTTTATAGTAAAACTATTGGCTTCGTTTTTGTATTGTATTATGTACTATGTTTGTAATGGGGGGCAAATACACGGGTGTAATGAACAGTTAGGGAAATGCTATGCTGCGAAGGCGGAAAAGTAAGTTTGGCTGGATAAAGATTAATGAGTAGTCTATGGCTATTTAAATGTTACCAATAGCCACTCATTAGTTTCCTAACACAGTCTAAATACTTTACAAGTCTAAGGGGGTTAGATTTGTAAAGTTTTTCAAATAAGATTTTTATTGTATACAATTTTTTTTATAATAATTTGATAATCTTACATTTTAGTGACATTTTTAGAGTTTCCAGATTGCCTTGCACGATTTTTGGTAAACAGGTATTATCTATTATATTACAAGAATAATGAAATTTGATTCTAAAAGGTGTTTTTATATCTCTTTTCTAGCCAAAGGATTTTGCACAATGCACCGACAACAATGATAGTGCAGTTTTGGATAAAGAGTTTTTGAAGGTACTGCAATAACTATTGAACTATTGTGATCAATTAAATTATGACCAATTTAAATTCGATTGTTTTTATATTATTTACAAGGAACATGACGATCTGATTGATAAATAACACTGACGATAAACGATCTTTTCAGGATCTTAAATGTAAGTACTCGTATTTGACTTAAATTCAAAATCAATTACTTTGTTTAATTATAGTAAAGGAGCTTTATTGTTCTGGTGGGATGTGAGGAAATCCATGGCAATCTTGTCAGAACTTTTTGAAACTGGTAAATATGTTAATTGGATTTTTGTAAGTTGAACTGATCTGTTTTTTTTTTAAGGAATAATATAACCCATTGAATGCTGGTAAACACTGATTAATATTAATAACCATTAAAATTCAAGTTTATATGCGTTTACTATAATTTTAATTTCTGAATAATTTGAACTTTTCTTAGATTACTGCTCAACGATTTAAGTAAATCAGCGAAAAGATGTTAAGAATTAAAGAACTATGGCTAAAGCCAAGTAAAAACAGTTTTTTAAAAATATAATTATTAAATTATTAGTAAATTTAATGAGGTTTTTTATGTTATTTACAGAAAACATGGCACTTGTGAGGACCAGTGATACTTTGACATTAAAGAGCTACTGACCAACACGATGAAGTAATCGACTAATAACATCTTTGAAACTGTATTTACAGCACTACAATGTTTATTGATAAATTAATGTTTTGATTAATTGTAGATTATTGCACAGCGATTTCGATAAATCATCTATGAAATGTATACAGTAACACAGTAAGTACAGTACTTTGAATGAAGCCACTAAAGACATTTTTCTTTTTTATAATATTTATCAATCAATGAAATTTTTTTTTTTTTAAATATTTACAGTTGCAGATCACCAGTGAAAATAAATCTGATTACAATTTGTGTTTGAGATGGTACAACGTTAAAGCAGTGGGTTTCTTAATGTTATATTATTGAAAAGTTCATCTTTTAAGAGTGTTGACAGTTTTAAGAAAAATTGTATAACTTGTATTTGAAATCTATTATTGTATAATTCATGCCCAGGACTCTGGTTAAGCTGATGCCACAAGAGCTAACTATTGTTGGACGATAAAAGTGGGGTAGGAGTGAACAAGAAATCAAATCACCGTTTAAACGACCATGAGATACTGATCGAAGCTGCTGTCTTTGAAAAATATTTGCCAGTAAGTTTTATACATAACTGCTAAGTTCAAAAGATAAAAAAGTCAACCGATATTGGAGCAACCTATGCTGGCTTTATTGCTTAAATTTAAGTACAATAGCATTTAGTGGTGCTTTACTAAAATGGCTTAAGAGCTTTGTCATTTTATTTTGCAGTTTAAAAAGGTTTATAACATGTTTTTGGGAAGAAACAAGTAAGGCAAATTATGTCAGAACAAAGTGGATAAGTAGTAGTCTTTTCAACTTCCAATGGATAAGTGATTTGGTTTTATTCTGCTAGCATTAAAAAAAAGTATAAGCCGAGGTAAACTGTACTGGAGTAACAGATTTAAGAACTCAAAATAGTGGTGCATTTAGCAACTAATTTTCTTTCAATTAATGGAAACGCTTAACTAAAATCAGTTACTTATTTTTACGATGTACAAACTCGTTTGTTACACCGTGGTGTCCATACAGTAAAGGTTTCTTTCTTCAAAATCTACTTTAAATGAATTAAGTAACTTTCTAAATCGCCAGTGGATCTGTTGAGATTTAATCTCGTTTTTTAATTGACTTTTTTTATTATTTATTGAAAAATTTACGAGATTTAGTTTCTAGTTGATGAAATTTGAAAATTAAGGATGTTTACGAAGAGCTACTTTTCCCATAGTTTAATATTGGCATTTTAATACTGTTGCGCTAATTAATTAAATTTGTCAAAATTTTCTGTTTACCTTCAACTTGTTTGAGCCAATTAACTTTTAAATAAGTTGAAGTATGAGCTAACATATTAATTAAATTTGTAAAGAAACTATTAACTAGAATGTATCTCGTTATTTACTGAGAATTTAAAAGAAGACTGTAAATTGAGACACCACTGGTTTGAATGTTTTACTTCATACATTATTTACGCTCAAAAGGCATTAAAATTCTTGCTTAACTTAATAGGTTGTACGAGTGTATATAATTCATGGAAACACGTGTAAATTGAGAAGCTTCTGTAGAAAGTCGCTGTGAGCAATGAGGGAAAGATTGAATGGTTTTTTGTCATGCATTGAAATCGAGGGAATGATATTACACGGTATATTATCGAGTGCTGTGAAGAGGGATTTGTAAATATCCAATGGTTTACCACTATTTCCAGTAGCAGCACCAATGGTAATTGACTCTCGACAAAAAAAAGTATTTACATGCGGATACTCAAACGTGTTTCATTCACCGTGTCTCATTCGACAAATTGCGTAAAATGAGTTTAAGTTGCTAATTGTGCTGTTAAATTTTAAACTACTTTGATTCAACGTTATGAGAAGCCAAATTTTGTTCCAGCAATTTTTATTTGTTTTGATATCTGTCTGTTTTTTGTGGTCAACAGGTACTGTCGAGTGTGTGAGGTACAAGAACCGGTATCGCATCAATCGGCATTATGCCAAGTCGGTGCTGTCTGCGACAAACTCAGCTGCCGAAAATAATGCCGATAAAAATTCAAAAAGTGACATTTACAACTTTTTTAACTTTTATCATCAAAATCAACAGTTGGCGTCCAATGTTATTGTGTGTCCTGAGATGTGTACTTGCCGGAACTACATGCACGAAGGTTTGACAGTGAATTGCAGCTTGACTAGGCAAAAAGTTGGAGATGTCAGCAATCAACCGGATATTTTGAAGCAACTGAAACAGTTAGTGGAGAAAATACCAAACAACACCAGAATTATGTAAGTCAACTATTTATTTTTCGTTATATAGTTTTCCAGTGTTTTATTAGCTATTTATGTTTATTTACATACAAACAACACGGGTAAAATAAATGATCAACTCATTATTTTTCAAATATTCGTCTTATGAAATCTATAAATAAACTTAACAGTAATTCAAATTAGAAAAAAAACTAATTGAGATATTAAATGAAAAAAAAAACAAAAAGAGTAAATATAGATCATAATGAAATAACTCCCTTATAGCAATTTTTATTTGATAAGAAAATATGTACTGAGGAACTTCCACTGAATATCTCGTTGCTATAGTGATTTATACAAATCTAGGCATTGTCGCATTTAATTTTTTAAAATCAATCTTTAATATGGATTTCCATTATTCATAAATACTGTACTCCCACTCTTATTTTTCCTGTACAGTAGTATTTATTGTAGTTTTTTAGAAAATGTAGTTTCATAGTAACAAGTTCAACTGCTTCTAGCTGTAGTACAATATTATCATAATAATACTTTTTTTATAAAGATATAATCAGAATTAACCTTGAATTTTTGAAGAGATTTGCAACATTTAAAATGTTTAAATGTTACTTTTAGATACAATTTATTACAATTGTTAATTACTATTTTAGAAAGTTTTAAATTATAAAGTTTAAAGTTACAATTTAAAACTTTTTAGTTAATATCCAAAATGTTTAAATGTTACAAATATTTAAATCAAAATTTTAGGCAATATGTGTTTTTAAAAACTTTATTTTTGTTTTAAAATAAGATTGCAAGAATTTGTTTCCATTTCCATTGTCTAACTTAGCATTGCATTTTTCAACATTGTTTAACTATGCATTTAGCAGGAAACAATAATTTTCTTGCTTAATTAAATGTGCTTCCATCTTAACAATGCGATTTAACTCAGACGTTAGGCTGACTATATAAAGCTTCATTTAATTGGTTTATCGAGACAATGTAAAAATTACATCAGCATTTTTATCAATGAAATCTACAGCAATAGAAACAATAGTCGTGCATTATAATTAGATTTTTATATATAATTTTTTACTACAAGTTTTCTCCACAACAGGTTAAAACCAGTATAGACAAGTTGACAAGTAACAAGGCAATTCCATTAACCAATTAAGCACCACGTATAATTTTATATATTCAACATAATCATAAGAAACGAGACAGATGTAGACTGTAAGCAATGCTATTTATTCCCGTTTCTTTACTGTCAACAGGTATAAGCGAGAAAGCATCTTATAAACACCCTGTACTTATAAATGGCAATAATTAATGTAAAACTATAAAAAGTTATGCGTTAATACCGTGCACACATTTAACATTTGCAAAATGTTTTTCTTATAAATTCTTGATGATTTTTTTTTTCTTCTTTTCTTCTGTTTATCATTTTCTAAGATGGGTGACAGGTGGGAAGATGCAGAAATTACTTGATGAGCGTTAAAGGAAACTTTTATTACCTACTAAAATTATGTTGAGAAGATGTGTAAGCTTATCAAGCTGTCCGGTTATGTAAATGAAACACTGAACATGCTATTAATCGAAAAACACAATTTTATATCTTCAGTACATTTCAGCAATTTAGCGACATTGACATTCTTAATATGTTTTTGGTAATCATCACATCAAAATGACACGTTTCACCCAATATAGATCTTACAAGTACAAGGTTGAGCATAAAAAATGTTAGATAAATATTATACAGCATAATATTTACATAAAAGAAATGCCTCGTAAATTTAACATGGAAATTGAGTAAATTTTAGCTTATTGAAAAGGACTTCATGGGCACAGAAACAGAACTGTTTAAGTCATATTAGTCCAACAGAATGTTTTTAAATTAATAGATACTGTAGCTGTAAAATTATAAAACTTTGATCATTTTTTTCTAGTACTCTTGAATTTCATAAAAGAAAGTAGTTTTCAAGCTGCTTAACTTGACCCATTTTATTCAAAATCAATAATTAACTTATATTTTTACTTGGTACATTTAAGTTTGGAAAATATAAGGATTATTTATGTTTTTCTTATTGACGTAAGATTTTATGCAAATACATGGATTTTATTTTTCCTTGAAAATTAGTTATATAGGCAAAGACTTAAATTAATGAGTTGTTTCCATGATATGGCATTAATGTTACAATACATTTCCGGATTAGCCATCGTTTTTTTTTATGGTATTACAATTCAATATTATTTTCGTGAATTCAGTTAATTTATATGAAATTTACGCTTTTGACAAATAAGAAATGATGGAAAATTATCGAATAGGTTGTCAAATGTAACAACTTATCATTATTGAATTGATTAAGTAGCTTAAATATCTTTATTCGATAAATGTAAAAGATTAATGTTTTAATATATTTTTGCAATTTTTTAATAAGGTTTAATTAAACCTAAACTATTTTGCAATATTTTTAAATTTTTGCGTTTTTGCCGAATTTGAATTACTAATTTAACTTGTGGATTTCAGTACAATGAAAAGTAACCACTCGATTTTCTCTTTTTTTAACAAGTACGTGTTATATGGATGAAATTACGGTAGTCAGAAAATAAACAACAAAGTGTCAATTTCCGGTGTGTTTTTATTAGCGATGGAAAAGGCTGAAAATTTGATAGAGTAGCATCACATGTACAATTCATTGAGTACTTGTGCAATACAATAGTTCATTGTACTTGAGATGTTTCCTAGTGCATCGACCACTACTAACTTAATATAATGCCCAGTCGTTTAATATATGGTTATAGCCAAAGCAAAGCCGTTTGGCGATTATTGGCAGTGGAAAAAAGCATCTTGTTAAATTGGCATTAACCTGATTTAGGTCTTTTATAGCAAACAATCGAGATACAAAAATATGTTTACGATCACTAATTTGCCATTTTCCACGTTGAATTTTAGGAAATTGTGTACGTCTGGCAAATAAATTTATTACAATAACATCGAGCTATTATCGATGTAATCCAAAACTTCTACAAATCATTAAATTGGAGTTCATGTTACATTTCCCTGTATACATCATTTTTTAAAAATATTTCTATTATCGATTATTGATTTTAATTATTTTAATTTTCAGACATATTACTCACAGTCAATTAAACCGGTTACCTCCCGACAGTCTAAGCAGTTTATCCATGCTGAGAGAATTGTAAGATAAATTAATTAGTCTTTGATTTCCATTGGTATTTAACATAGACAGCAAACACGTGCAAATGTAATAAGCTATGTAGTGAAGCTCTGCCGGAAGCGTTCGTGCCTATCACGGCGTAATTTTACACAAACTCCGCCGGCAGTGATAACTGTTATGCTATTAAACGTTTTGTTTACATTTTCTTTCCATTGAATTAACACGTGATTGCTGCCTATGAATGAAAAATACACATCTTTTTGTAATCTTTGCTTATTAATTTGGATTTTAGTAGATTTTTACAGTTATATTTATTAATACAAATTTACAATATTAACTTAATGATCTGTTATTTTCATAGGTATCTTAGTAACAATGCTTTCCGTGATTACAGTAGTTGGAACAAAGCACTAAACCCGTTTTTAGCATCTGAACTTAGTCATTTGTATGTTAATTCACTACTTATTCATTAACAAGATTTGACTAATACCCAAGTGTTTATTTATTTAGAAGTTTAGCTAATAATCACTTAAGAAGCATCGATCCAAGATCATTCAAAAGTTTCGTCAAGATTCATTCCTTGTAAGTAATGTATTATTGTTTACTGGTTTACATTAAATATTTAATTAATTGGATTGATTTTCCGGTTTTTAAGAGATCTTTCATCAAATAAAATCGAGAATATATATCCGGAGTCATTTTTAGGAACAGAGAGTCTGCTAATTTTGTAAGTGCATGTAGTTATTGCTATTTACATAAGCAATTCAAAAAGTTTCCATACTTGTGATTTTACTATACGCTGTTATATATTACAGACAAAACATTACTTAACTAAGTAAACTAAATTAAATCTTTTTTAATTTAAAATGTGTAAAATAGCTTTAAGTTGAGTGTTTGATTTTTCCGCATCAATCTGTGAATGTGAATAGTCACTCTAAATTTTACTTTAATCTACCTTTATAATTGTATTTTTGCAGCTGAGTTAAAAATATGGATACTTTTTGAACGTTTCTTGTTTTTATTTTAACCATTTCAAAAAAAAATGAGCAAAGTACATAAAAATTGATCATTTTTTAAGTAACAAAATCTTATTCTAATTCATCTAATTTTATTTACAGAGATTTACGTAACAACAGTTTAAAATCGCTTTCCAAGAATTGTTTTGAACATCTTAAAACCATTCAACAACTGTAAGTGAACTTTGCAGGTGACAAACTGCTCGTTATGTGAAATAAAAACTCGTTAATTACAGCGCATAAACTAACTTTATGTTTAAAAATATACTGTAAATTAGATGTTGAGGAAAATATTCATCTTCAACTTGTCTGCTTAGTTTTAGCAAGGTCACCAATCACTTTTTTAATATTTTAGAAGTAACTAATCAACAGCAAATTAATGTTTTCATAAAACTTCGTTTAATCTAATTTATTTTTAAGTATTTATCATATCCTCTGGTGGCCAACAAACTTATGTGTAGGCCAAATACAGGGTGTTTATTAATTTACGTAACAAGTTGGGCATGGAGAATATTAATGAAAATATTAATCAGAAAGTACATTACAGTACTGACAATTAAAACTTTGCAATTATTTTTTGAGCTTTAAGCTATTTTTAAATGAACTTGATGACATTTATATTTTCATTAAATTATAACTTTTTTTCTATCATCATCGTTGTTGATTGGGTTTTGAGTTGTCACCCTGTAAAAATTTGATTGACTCATTTAGTTACAAACATGTACGTGACCTTGCCAAGCAGAATAGCAATTTATGTCTTTTAATATTTATGATGAAAATATTTTCTTTAATTAACGCAAGAGCAAAAAATTCTTTTACAGATTCTTGGAATTAAACCAGATCGAATCCATTGAAGATGGAACCTTTGAGGATTTACACGACCTACAAACTTTGTTGAGTTGTTTTTAAATACCCTTAAGATGTATTAATTAATTAATGTGGATAAATATACTCAGGGACTTAGTTGGCAACCGATTAGATACAATATCAAGCGGAATGTTTTTAGGAACTGTTAAGCTTGAGCAACTGTAAGTACCAATTTGCTTTTTAATTTTGTGTTTATTCTCAAATCAATTTCTGTAATATACTTCATGTTATCCATTCATATATTCAGTTTTAAGCTGTTATTTAGTAATCCCTGTACAATCAATGAAACTAATTTCGGTATCAGAACCAATTTATAAATTTTAAAAAAAAGTTCTTCCTTTTATAATTAAATGGAACTAAATTAGGTCACATGTACTGAAACGATTATCTGGGTTATAAAATTAGGTTTATTGTTTCTTAATTTAGCTCATAAACATGTTGTTATTGTTTTAATGTACTAAATCTATGCCTCAGTGTATTAAATTTCTGTTTATAAGATAAATATTCAGGTTTCAAGATTTGACAAATTAGTTTTTTTTGTTTTTGATTTTCAGTTATTTATCCGAAAATATGATTGAAAGAGTGGAACCAAGTGCAATCAATCGTTTGTCAATGCTGGTGGAACTGTAAGTGTAAAACTGACTATTTATTTAGCATGTAATAACATTTGGCATTTTTCTGTGATTTTATTTATTTCATGTTGTCACTGCATAAAAAAATAAAGCATTAAAATTGTTTCTTTGAGAAGAAATACTGTATGCGTGTGTAGAGGGGTTGATTTCCAATCAAATGTCCACAGGGGTCGATTAAATTAATAGCATGTACGTGTCATTATGGAATTTTCCCCCTTGTGAAACTCTAGAAAATAAATCGATTATGACATATTGGATCTTTTGAGTAATGTTATTGCTTCTCTGGAGGACGTAAATAACCCTTGACTGTTGACATTTAAAAAAAAACACATCTAGTTCTGATTTAATTTAGTAAATCAAATAAAAAGCAACAAACATATGATAATCTCACATGTAACTGTCAATGCAATGTGCTAATTGAATTAGTTTTATAAACAATTTTGTTAATATTGAATTTTATCAACAGATGGTTGGATGGAAATCGGTTGACAACTTTAGATTCAAGGTTGGAAAAATCTTTTCAGAGATTAAGATATGGACCCATGTAAGTGTAAACAATTATACGTTTTTTATTGTTAATGGTTTTAATTAATGGAGTTTTTTTTAATTAGAAATTTGGAAAATAATCCGTTTTCATGCGATTGTTCATTAGTTTGGCTTGCTAATTGGCTTAGACAACATTTATTGGAAAGCAATGTCAATGTACCTGGAATTTCGGTGTCATATCCTCAGTGCTTTTCACCACCAATTCATCATTTCAAATTCATCAATAACATTGATCTTCAGGAATTTCAATGCGGTAAATAAAAATTAAAACAGTACGGATTGTTTACTAATTAACTTTTCATTTTTATTTGACAGTAAATGCCACGTACAAACCAATCAAATGTTCACGTAAAATTATGTCAAATGCGGTGATGCACAATCAAGAAGTTTTTGATGATGATGAATGTTTTGCTCTTCAATCAAACGTTTGTGAAGCACATAATACTATCAGCACTGCCTTTGAAAAAGAAATGCACATATCGTCTGATGATGGAGAAATAATTGATTCGTGTCTTTGCAATACATCAATTGCAGATTGCTTCGGTAAAATTACAACATTATGTCAAATTACTGGTGGTTTTTTTGATGAATTTCGTTAATAGTGTGTCCAGCTGGATGGTATGGAAATCATTCAGCGTCCATTGAAGAAATGAATTGCAGGCAATGTCAAGTATTAACTGGAAGTCGTTTTGGAAGTCAGAGGGAAAGTGACTGCCAATGTCTTCCCGGATTTTATACTGATTCCTCGAATTATTTTTCACATTCAACTTGCACAGGTAATATAAATGGCTGTGCTTTCTTACACAATTGCTCTATAAATTTAAGTGTTTGATTTAATCAACATTTTATCGTTTCTTTAGGATGCCCAGTAAATTACTACAAATCAGAACTGGGACCTCAGGAATGCACCCATTGCTCCGAAGGTGCTGTTACTAAGTCGCCTGGTGCCACTATTTGTGAATGTCTTCCTGGTTTTCAACTACAAAAAATCAATGAATTTACATTTATATGTGAACGTAAAGACACTATTTCTGTATAGTTTATTATTTGGAGTCTTTTATAATTTTATTCTTTTTATTTAGCTTGTCCTAATGGTACGTTTAAGGCGCACCGTGGGCATCATCGTTGTCAATCTTGTCCGGATTACTCAAGGTCCCCAGCTGGGAGCACCTCTAACAAACAGTGCTATTGCCTTTATGGAACTGTAGATTTAGGATCACTTTCAAGCCCTTATCGAAAATGTCGTCCACCAAGTAAAAGAAAATGCTATACTGTATTAACATTTCAGTTATTGAAAGTAATTTTTAAATATTATTTAAAGGTTTTTCACAGACAAATCATTTATCTCATGCAGCCAAAGTTGCCGATTATCAAAATTACAACATGGGTAACTAATCTTATTAAGAGCTAGCTGTTATAAGCACTAAAATCAATTTCTAGATTGAATTGTTAACAACAATGTTTGATGGTTTGTTACGTTTAATTGCAGAAGTACTAACCATAATACTGCTTAGCATCGCTTTACTAACAGTAATCGCTTTACTAGCAGTTGTTGCAACTCAGCGAATATTAAGACATAAAAATAAAGCACAAGAAAGGGTACATTTAATAATAATGCTTTTCTCAATCAATAATGGATTTATGCAATAATATTAACAGATATCAGAAGCCAAAAAAGCTCAGATTGTTCAGATTTGTATTCCACAACCGGTGGAAGATGCTTGGATTCAAACAAATATCTCGTCTTGGGCAATTCCACGAGAGAATATTAAATTATGTAAAGTTTTGGGCCAAGGAGCATTTGGACAAGTCTTTGAAGCAATTTTAGACAGAGACGGTTTGTCCAGTAAAGTTGCAGTGAAGTGCTGTAGAGGTAAATGTATACGACAGCAATTTATTTACTATTTTCTCGTTGTTAGTAAATTGCATCGTTTTTTATAAACAGCAACAACATTTGAGCAATTGGTCAAATATTTGCAAGAATCTTTGAACAATTGCATCAATGTTTATGCAGTTTTATTAATTTCTGTGCGGTTTACGTTTGTACAATTTTATCAGTATTTGTTTAATTAAAATAATATCATGCAATTTATTTGTATACAGAGAGCACTTTAGTTACCGAGGAACAGGATGCTTTATGGTCAGAGCTGAAGCTGCTGATTTATGTTGGAAAGCATCCAAACATTGTTAATCTTATTGGAACTTGCTTTCAACACAGTAATTAACAAATATAATAATGTTAGTTAAAATCAATACTAATTATCAACTTAAACATTAGGTTCCTTAATGTTGGTTTTGGAATATGCAGAAATTGGAGATTTGCTTACATTATTACGTACTAAATCTGGTATCAATCGGCTAGAAATGCCTTTAACTAATGTAACATCAACTACTACAACTCCAGAGCCTACCGCATCGCCTGGATGTCAACTGAGGAAACTTAGTTCTAAAAATAACCTATTAAATACAGACATGATACCAAATATTCTGTACAGCTACTCATCACCAGCTAATCAGTTGGCACCAATTATGGGCGATGATCCTGATTCACCTACAGCAACAACTGTTTCTACAAGAACTATGGAAACAATCGCTTCATCAACTGTCGACATTTCTAAACTTATTGATGAAAGAGAGCTGTTAAGCATGGCATGGCAAATCACTAAAGGAATGGAACACTTAGAACAACTTAAGGTTTATAGAAATAATTTTAACAAATTGTTGTTTTCTTTCTTTTAAAGTTTGTTGTTACAGTGCATTCACAGGGATTTGGCAGCCAGAAATATTCTCATATCTGAGGGAATGATTGCAAAAATTTCTGATTTTGGTTTGGCCAGAGAAGCATATGAAAGTGGATATTATTTTCGTCAATCGAAAGTATGGTTTGATCTCAACGATATAATGTATTTTATGAAATGCTGCTAATTGATAATTTGTTAAGGGTCGGTTACCTTTTAAATGGATGGCTCCAGAAGCATTATTACAAGGGCACTGCACAAACAAAAGTGATGTTTGGAGCTATGGAATAGGTGCTGTAGTTTTATGGTTCACTTTGGTTCCTCTGTTGAAAAATGAAGCTTATTGCCTTTATTTATTATTTAACATAAATTGTACTGGTTGATTTTCTAAATAGAAACTCTGATTTTTAGAGAATTACTCAGTGGTAGTGATATAAGATGTCACATTAATGTTTTTTCTTTCGAATTACAATAGCTATGTAGTTATTGTATGCCATTGACTGCAATTAATTTGCTGTTCAATTATGTTACTAACTAATTTCATGATATTTTATCATATTCTTACAACAGTGTTATGGGAGATGATGACTCTTGGTGCGACACCATATCCAGGTGTTCCACTAAACAGTTTGATGGACCTGCTTTTATCTGGATATCGGATGCCCAAGCCAGATGCTTGTAGAGATAACATGTAGTATTACTATAGTTCATGAAATTTAAAAACAATCAGGTGCTAATTTACTGTTAAATCAATTAGTTTTGATGTTATGCAAGCTTGTTGGCGTGAAACCCCATCTGAACGTCCTGCATTTAGAGATTTATGCTATCAAATGGATTGTATTATGCAGGCTGTTGCAAATCAGGTAAATCAATTTAATAAGTGAATAATTGAATGTATGGTTATTTTGTTAAAACGTTTGTAGCATTACATTAGCATTGAAGGAGATGAGTGTGATGATTCCTCGTAGAATCAGCAAAAAGTATCAAATGTCTTAATATTATAGAAGTTCATACCTGATTGTGACTCTACAATCTAATGAATGAAAATATATTTAGACAATTAAAACGAGTAACTATATTTTGGATCACTTAAATTTTCAGATATTTATTTATATGTATGTCTAGTTTTAAAAATATATTTATACTACATACAACACAATATATTTAATAATAATTGTAATATTTATGAAAAAATATTTCTGTACTTAAATTACAGTATTTTAAAAATAAAGGGATTAATCTTACGTGATGTATTTTGGTAACGGCAAAAGTTTCTGCCACTTTTGAGTTTGTGGTGGGGACAAACAAATGATGCAGAATTTTTTTATAATTTGTTTTTGGTGTAATCAATTGCGTGAAGCCACTATTAACACATTTTAAAAAAATTAAAATAAAGCAAAAACAAATCTATTTTAGAATTTCACTGTAGGTATTAGCAGGGCATTAACGGATGTCATGACCTTATTTTTTAGCACCTGCTTTTCATCAATTGGGGAGTGGTATTTGCGTGTTATTCAACTGTTACTAAAAAAAATTCAGCGTGAAAGTCTTAAGAGGATCGAAATTGACTTTGATGTAAATGTTTTCGTTTGTACTGATTTCTTTTAGTTGAAAGGATAGAAAGAAAGAGAAAAAAATTATGCTTGGGAGGAGTTGAGCATCATTATCAGAGGCGTTAACCTAAATTGCACTAAATATTGTCATTGATTATAAATATGGATGAGTTATACGTCTTATCTGTATCTTTTATTTATATCAAGTATCAACAAACGTTAGCTGATTAAACGTAAATATTGTCCTCGTTTATGTCAACAATATTTCTTTTAAATGTCGATTTCAAAAGCGGCAATGAACGTGGTTTTAATAGTCATGTCATTTAAATGTCATTCACTCTTCATTAATTCTGTCAACTATATTTGCATTGGGAACATTTTTAATGCAGTGGAATACTCTTGTTTAGTTTTATACAGTGTCACTTTAATACAGATATAGTATCTGTTCTTTGAACTTATAAACACTTGATTTAACTTATTTTTATTTGGAAAGAAAGTAACGGGAAACATTGCTATTTAAACTGATAAGATTTAGTCTCGATTCTTTATTGGCATGTTTTTCTCTTAAGACAATTAAGGAAAACACTAGATATACTGTAAAACATAAGCTTAAAATGTGTTACTAAATGAATTTAGACAAAAAATACTATTAAAAAAATACAAATTAATTTTTTAAACCCATTTATTAATAATACGTCTGCTCTAACAATTACAGTATTTACGGCATGTTTTTTTGCTAATAAAATAAAATAATGTTATGCTTGTAAATCATTCGAGCATAAAATAACCATAAAACAAATGAAATAACGTTACAAAACTTGCACAATAATTATTAAGGCAACGTTCAATTTTCCGTATTTATAGTGTATTTTTTACAGTAAGTAGTACTTTACAGACCCTGTTATGCAGATAATTGCTTTTTTTAATTGTCATTTGTTTGTCTAAAAAAAAGCTTTCCATTCATTACTGTCATGCTTCGTGCACTTGCATTAGACTCAACTAAATTAATGCAAGAATTTAAATCGAAAACACGGAATCATAATTAGAGAAAAAAATTCAAGTATACTGTATTAGCAACAGACAGTATTGAATACCACAATGTTAAATTAACAGTATTATGACATAACAGTTGCCGGTTCATTGTCTAAAAATTAATTTGAATAATACTCGTATTTACTCCTTTCTAATGATTTTTGTTACTGGTACTGTTGAACTTTAAATCTGTAGGTTTAATTTATATTTAAATTGAGGTCATATGCAAATTTAAATTGTCATTAAAGGGCAAACAAACTAATATTTCATTAATGATTAAACGACTTTGAAAAAACTTAGTATTAAAATTGCCAAGGTCCAATGGACAATGCATTCAAATTATTGTTTTTTAATTTCTAGTGCAATTCAAACTATTAGAAAAATCATTTCTTGTCTACTCAATGACAATTTTTTGCTTTAATGTCAAGTTTAATGGAAGTACAGTAATGTACTTTGTCCAAGTAAATTGCATATTAGATGAAGAGATTTGCCTTTAAAAAGCGAAAGTCTTGTTTTGACTTAGAAATTTTAATAAATTTAATTTTCATGCTTACTGCACTTTAAAAAAAAAACTTTATTTTTTATTTTGGTTTTTGACTTAAAAAATCTTTTTAAATATAATTTAGTATACTTAAATTTTTGAGTTATAAGGGTACTGTACATTATACTAAGAGCAATTGTAGCAGTGAACCACTGAAAAACGAAATAGAAAGTGAGGAAGTACACACAGTTGGGCAGTTGTTGAAACGTGACCATTTCAAAAAATAACAATGAATATTTTAATATGTGAAGTGTGGGGGTGGAAAACAACAACAAGACAACAACAAAAAAAAAATGCTCCAGCGAAAAGATGGTTCCCTCAATCCATTAAAACTTATTAAATTTAATTTTGGAAAAATGTAAATGTTGATTTGAAGAAGGGAATTAATGTTTGGTAATGGAAATAATGAAAAATATCTTTAAAAAATGCCAAAATATAAGGTTTGAATGGGATAAATATTGACCAAGTGATGAAGTTAACAGTTGGTAAACATTGTTAATGAATTTAGAATTGGTAACTTAAAAACATTTACAGTACAGTAAGTCTGTTCCAACTTTTGAAGTGCAAGTTACTAAAGTGTACTAAATGCAAATTATAATGGACTATAAGTTGCTCAAATAATAAATTTACAAGACAATACAACTAGTCATAGCCAAAAAGAAGACACACGGTTTAAGTCATTGCAAATCACATTTCATAACAATTTACTTAATTTTTTACTCATTTAAAAGCAAAGTTATTAAGTTGTTAAAAACCACTTGATAAGAAATTCCACTTATGTTTTAAGAAACGCTCATAATGTAAGAATAAATGCATTCAATTTAGCATTTAAGGTTAATAAAAAAGTTTATAATCATATAATCTTCTTTCCATTGATTCCTACAACAAAAACCAGTGCTGAATTGAATATCAAGACAAAAAAAAATAAATAAATAACAAAGCTTTACTGTTACATCTAGTTTTTCAATAGGAATAACATTTCCAACACATTGTAATAATTGTGTGATTTAACTATAGAAGCGAAGATAAAAAATTATTTAAGCGGGGGTGTGAGGAAGTTGTTTGGGGCGAATGTCCTTGGGGGTGTTTGTTGGTTCCTCTCACTCATTCATCATTACCATTAACCCTAGACTTTCTCTCAGTTACACATGTGGAGAGAGGGGTGTCTAATTTACCCCTCCTTGACTTCAGCCATATGTGTCCATATCCTTCATTCACTTAATGTTTTTCCTTTGGATAAGGATGGTCGATCACACGTTATGGCCTTTTGACTTAGTTAAGCGTAATACCGCAGTAAAAAAATACAGTATAAAGTAGGCAGGCTAGCAAAAGAGGGAGGGGGGTGGATGGGGGCTAAATTTCTCCAGTCGGATGTTGTACTGTATCATGTACATAATACAGTGCTTTTTCCCACCCACTCATTCACCTACTGCACAAATATATGTAGTGAGAATTTAATGTTTGAAATACACTTTACCATAATGTAGTTGGTAGCTTATCAAAGTGGGAAAAAAAAGGTCGTTGGCCATTCATAAAAATACCTAATGTAAAATCAAAAGTAACAATTATTGCAACTGTAATTAATTTTTTAATGGCATTTCCTAATTGATTTTAATGTGATTTCCTTATTACATAATGTACAGTACAAGGCAGATTAATGTTGTGATAAGAACTATTGAAAACCATTACTTAATTGATTGTAAGCCACAGTAAGTGTGAAGGACCTTGGGCCATTTAATATTAAGTTATTTGTTAACTAAGGAAACAATTTACTGTTTTAGAAATTTTAGTCCAATTCAAAGTTCCTCATTCCATGCATTGAAATTAGTTGTTTTGGACAAAATATTTGGTTTTTGTCATTGGAATTTATGGCATTTGCTTTAAGCAAACTTTGTTACTCAAATTTAGAAAAATAACGAATAACTTGCATCATTTTAACACCCTCGTTTACTTAAATTACTTTTCCCCATTCTAAACAATGGAAAATTGTGCATTGAAAATATTTAAAAATAAGGGGACTATTTTGCCCTTAAACCATTTTTTGGTTCAGTGGTAATTGTAGGCTAATAAAAGTGTCAGGGTAATAAAACACTTTAAAAATTTACATTACTTTTGCTTAAAAGTGATTTACAGTTGTACTTGTGTCATAAAATATCAGTCAAGGGTGCTTTCTTTTGTCAAACTTAATTAATGAACTTCCATTCATTAATAAAAATGTAACTAGAATGAAGTACAGTATCTTAAGTTAAAATTAATGGAAGTGTTAATCCTTTTAAAATAAACTAAAATAAGGGCACTAAATAGCTTTATAAATCACATAAATACCCATGAATCATTATCAATTGGACATTAATAATCCCAACAAAAATGACTAATCATTGTAAAATGCAAGTCTTATCCACTAAAATAAATAAAATCCATGCAAAAACTAACGGTGACTATAGTAACCATTAGTATTTCTCCCAAAACACAGCCCTGGCCCCCTATGACTTAGACTCAGGGTCGATAAAAGAGGGTTGAATGGCTATCTGAGCATATACGCCACTTTATGTATACAGTAAAAATATACATAAACATAACAAACCCATGTCTCACCTGGCGAATAGACAGTGGGTGTATTGTATATTGTAGTATAAGGCTTTTTATTCAGTTTTATTATAGGGCGACGACCACGCACATATCAAAGTGTGCACTGTGTTGTAGCTGTTGCCATGACAACAGTCGAGGCCTTTCTTTTCTACACACACCTATCAACACCGTAAATCATTTTACCAGAATAAGAAAATATAAAAAGAAGCTGCTGTTGGGTGGATTGTGCGCTGGACAGCTGCGTATAACTTATATTTCAACCGTCCCCACCTCATTCCCCCCCTTTACCACCCCCATGCACCCCATTTCCCTTTCATGTTGTCGCATATGGACCACGTGACCCTACCTACAGTAGTCTGTACTTTTGAAAAGTGTGTAAAAAGAATCAATGAACGCGTGCTCGCGCTTTCATCAGTCTACATATTGTATTATATTGTACAGGTATGTACCCCCACGCAACACCCTTTGAGCAGGGGCAGAGGGAAAATTGTATTAGCCCACCTTTATGTTATTACCTACTACATAAATGATGGTCAACCTTTTTTATCTCATGGCTCAGTTTGGGAATTAGAAATTGGTGGCAACTCCCTAAAAAAACATTATTTTAAACTTTCATTTTCGAAGATTTAATATAAATTATAAGGTAGTACGAATACTTTTGCATTGATTTAGCCTAATTCTGCACTTTTGTGATCAAATGCCATTTTTCTAGTCAGATTTAATGTTTTTTTAAACAAATTTTTGTTAAATGTAGTGCAGCAGTTCTGTTAGATTTTAAAGCAAATTTAGTGCACTTTGTCAAATTTATAGGCAAATTTAGTGTATTATATGTAGTTTCGTATACTTTAGTACTGGTTTGTCAAATTTAGTGCAATTTTATCAAATCTAAAAAAAACTTGTTAAACATTTAAGCAAATTAAATACAGTACATGCATTTATGCTATTCTTAGTACAGTTTTGTCAAATTTAATGTACTTTGTAAAATTTATAGGCAAATTTAGTGCATGCATTGCATTTTTGTAGACTTTAGTACTGTACTAGTTTATAAATTTAGTGTTGCTTGTTAAATATTTAAGCAATAAAGTACATGCAAGTTTGCTATCTTTAATACAGTTTTTTTGAATTTAGTGTACTTTGTCAATTTTTAGGCAAACTTAGTCCATTCGGTTTCGTAAACTGAAATGCAGTTTTCTAAAACTTAGTTTTGTCATCTCAGTTTATTTTTACCAAAATAATTTTTAGATTTATATTTGTCAGTTCCAATGATACCTGTACGAGCCGGGAGACCCAGGTTGACAACCACTGACCCATCTAGGTATACTACCTTTGATTCATTTACAGTTCCCCCATCTACCTTAAACTTCCTTTACAACAGGAAGGTGAGGTTGAACAGAGCATAACACATGGTGTGCTTCAACAAAAAAAATCTACCCTCTTTTTCTTGATTGGTTGTACGTGCTGTTAAGGGGCTGATTTCAACCGTGCACTTCAAAATCAAGTCTAAAGTAAAAAAATAAAAATAAAAGCGAAATAGAAAAACCGTCTTTTTATAAACATAAATTGTGATGCTGCTGTTGCATGTTGATGTTGGTGCAGCTTGGACAAATGCGGTGTACGTGCTCGCTGTTTGATATGCAATGATCATCAAATAAGTAATTGTGTGTGCCGAATGTGTTACATAATGATGGAGGAACTACACTGACCGATAAATGGATTACATTTAAACTTGAAAAGTGTGTCCGTTGAAGTTTCCTGTTAAAAAAATTACGACTTATCAAATGGAAATTTCGAGCAATTTGTCAGATTTGAAGCACACGACGTGAATTAAATTCAATATATTTTTTTGTGAAAATTTTTATGTTTTTGAACTTACTGATATTACTTCTTTAAAAGATCATCTGTGTATGGTAAGTGAATGTTTTATTATAATTTTTAACATTTTTTACTGCGAATTTATCAAAGTAAATGTTACAATGCAACTTGCTAACATTTTTCAATGCAAAATATTTGGTACTTAAAAGCTACATTAATATGACATGTGGAAGCCATTTGAGAAACTTTTAACTTTGATGCAAAACATCAAAATAATTAGTGACTTTAAAAATTAATGTTGGTAGGATTTTTAATTTAAAGGTTGAGGTACCAGTAATGTTTCAAACAGACAATATGTTACACAAACCATTGCTGCTCCAAAATAAGTGGTACTAAACATTATAAATTAAGTTACAAAATTGCTTTGAAATTTATGTAAAATTATTTAAGACAGATAGAGAATATTATTGCAATTTATTAATTTTTATGGTACAAAAAATTAGTTTATATTGCATTAAAATTCTGGCAAATTAGATTACAAAAACTCTTGTTTGGACATGTTAAGAAACATCAAAACACGAAACTTTAGTGTTATGAAAAATTGTACAGAAAAAAAGAGACTTAAATAAAATAAAAATGCAGATATTAAATTCTTAAAAAAAATAGTATAATTTCTAATATATTTCTTATGGTACTGGTGATACCGTCACTGTGACACTTAAATGCCAATTTTGATTAAAATTTAATGAAATTACTTTTAGTTTAAAAAAAATTGGTTTCTAGATGGCAATTTTCTGTTTGTAAATTAAATAAAAAAAATTGATTAAAAATTATAATAGCTCATTTTTAAATTTTGTTTATGGCCAAAAACATTTATTAAGTTACTGAGTGTTATTAAAGTTATTCAAAATGATAAAATTTTATTTTATAGCAACAAAAACTTTACTGGGTGTTTGTCCATTTTTATTACTTGTTTTATGGTAATGTTAATAATTCTTGTTTTAATAATAATAATAATAACAGCATGGGGCTTACGTGAATACAGCAATTTAAAGTAATTTTCAACTACCTCACAATATTACAATGTTAATTGTATCACGGCATAAAACTCACTTAATAAACTTACAAGAAATTATATTATTAAAGTGTCTTGAATGTCACTGTGTCAGCTGGTGCAATGCAATTGTGACAAATTTCTATGCTATTTAAGCCAAGTAATGCATTTAATTGCATTGTTTATTGAAATTTTTGGCACTTTTTTCCAAATCAATTCTGAATCTTTGAAATTAAAATCCAAACATAGGAAGTCCTAACTAAAACTATAATTTTTTAATCATTTAATGGCTTCATAACATCAAGTAACTTATTTCCCAGGAAAAAACTGCAATACCGAGATGTGATTTTAACTTCCAAAGTATTTTTTATGTAATAAGGTGGGTCGTGAAGCGACATGGGAAGATTTGGCTATCAAAGTGAGTCAAAGAAACCGTCAAGTGTAAAATGTTTTTCATGAAAGGAATTTAGCTCAATTACAGTATTTAATCAGGCCATTGGTTTTCTTATAGTGTCATGCACAATTTTTTTGTCCTCACAATCAAATCATATAGCACACAATAATACATTACATAACTTAGTATATCTTGCAATAAGCAACTGAATTGTCAACTATTACAACACCTTTATATAAACTTACAAATTTTATGGAATCCTATAATACTTTTAAAGGCACACATTGCACTTGATTTTCAAATTCCACTTTGATCTACAAATTCCACTTTGATTTACAGATTCCACTTTATCGAATTTAACTCTGATTTACAAATTTACAAACTCAGATTTTTTAAATTCCATTTTATCAAATTCCACTTTGATTTTTTAAATTCCATTTGATCAAATTCCTCTTTGATTTTTTAAATTCCATTTTATCAAATTTTCTTTTTGATTTTTTAAATTCCATTTTATCAAATTCCACTTTGATTTTTTAAATTCCATTTCATCAAATTCCACTTTGATTTTTTAAATTCCTTTTTATCAAATTCCACTTTGATTTTCAAAGTTAATTTCATGAAAAAACCAAACTTATACATGAATTTTTCTTACAATCAATTTGATTTTTAAAGAAAATGATAAAAACTGCTTTTTGTTTATAAGCGAAATTTCGTTTTATCAGATTCTCTGTGTTTGCTATATCTTAGAAACGTTAGCATACAGTTGAATAGATGGATAACAGCAAAAAATCCCTAAAAAAACGTCGCTATAACCGAACTTTTGTTAAAACGAGAATGTTATAACCGTGTTTTAGTATATTTATTCGATAAACATACTGTACTTTCAATTCTAAACTGAATAGTCATTTTGATTTAATTTTTATCTAATTTTCAATAATAGCACAAGGGTACTTTTTTTTGTTGGAAAAAAGGGGCTTTATTGGTTGTTTCTGTAACAGTAAATATGCAATACATGTTTCCCTTATTTTATCATGAGACAATTCCCAACTGGGCTTTCGAAAAGTAACTTAGTAGTACAGTACTTGATAATTATCTTGTAAAGTTCAACTTACCAAAAGGTTTGTAACTAAAGGAAGCCGTTTGGGATTATGAGAGTAAGGATGTTGTAGGAGGGGGATATTCGTTTATTGCAGATTTTAAAGTGGCCGGGACATTTGTTCCTTCCATTTATTATCCACATGTCCTTTCAAAAAAAAAAAAACATTTAAAACTTTTTCAAGTGCGTATAGAGTTATAAACATAAAAATGTTTTTAACCTTGTTGGGACCTCCATGTTCAGTTATCCCCACTTCCGCTTTACGGTATTCCTCCTACAACAAGCAAATATAAACCATATTTTAAAAGTATAATAGTGGACACAGACTTTTTTGTTTGTCATTTTGTCTTCATTTTTTCATTATGTCGATCGCAAAATATAACCGTTAAAAAAACAAGTCTGAAAATTAATAAATATGAATGAGCTTGTGGTGAAAATAAAGTTGCTGTAAAAGTTTGAGTTGAATGTCTTTTGCCAGGGTGAAAAAACACTGTAATAAAATTACATTTGTTTACTTGTCTAACTTATTAACGAAATAATGATTTTTTTTAGTGTTACATGTAAATTAGAGTCTAAAAGACATATAAATTATTAAAATTAGATTGTAAAAAAAGTTGAACGACTTTTTATTTGAAGTTGAAAACTTGTTAACAAACATCTAAACCGGAAGGAATTTTTTTGTTTTATTTTACCAGACGTTCTAGTTAAAAAATAATTTAATCGCATCGATTTGTGAATTGATTTCGGTTTTTTTGTGTTATTTATTTATTGATTGGCAGCATTTTTTCACATAAAAAAAAGTTAAATTTATTTAAGAAAAAATATTTCCATGCATAATTTACTCTCAAAATAAAATGTAAGATGCGACCTTACTTTATAAAAAGTAACTTTTTTTCTTTAAAAAAATAAAAAGTCGGTCACACTTGCTGTTTCACGTCATAGCTTATGGAAAAGCATCATGCAAAAGTTGTCAATCGAGAAAAGTCAGTGTAATTTTGAAGGTGCAGATGACTGAATTATAATGGCCAAAAAAAAGAGTAAAAGACTGACTTTGTGAAGCGTGTCCGTCCACGCTTTTAGCTTCTGGCTGTCCAATTATAATTGGATAACTACTGTTCATCCTGTCAGGAATTGCGCACTTAAAGGCGGTACGATAAAGTAATAAAACATTTAGTGTAGGGAAGGTAAACTGTCAGCAAAATTAAAAAAAAAAGTAAATTTGTTTTTTTTTTTTTGGACAGTTGGTCTACTTTGTAGAGGAAACAAATTTAAGTAAATATTAAAAAGTGCTTTTTATTTGCATTGAAAGTTTAGCATGTTTAGGTGTTACGCTTGCAATCTGTTATATGTTAATATAAAGTAAAGTCAATTTAGGTAACATAACAGTAAATAAATTTATTTTAAGTAAATAAGGTAAAATGTAGCTTAACTTAAATAAGAAAACATCGCTGAAGTTATTCCTTGTTTAATGTCAAAATTCTTAATTTGGGAGATGAAAGACAACATAAATTCACCAATTGGTATTTTTAATAAATACAGAAAAAAGTTTTGAAAAACAAAGAATATTTTTTGATATACTTACAATAGAAATTATAAATTTTAGATTTTGAATTTTGTCACAAAAAAACTAAATCTGATGTTGTGACTTTAGTCAGCAATGTTGTGACTTCAATTTACAACATTGTGACTTTACATGGCAATATTTTGATTTTAGTTAACAATGTTGTGGCTTTATTATTAAAATAACTCCATTGAAGCCATGTTGTAATTTGTAGCTGTGTTGTGACTATGTTTTGCAAAGTTGTGACTTAATGTTGCTTTGTTGTTACTCTGTGTTATCATATTGTGACTTTATTTTGTGTTGTGACTTTATGCTGCAATGTTTAGATATAGTGTGTCAATGTTCAAACTTCCTGTTCCGGTAAAAACAAATGTGTGGCATTTAATATGATTTACTTTCATTTAAAAGTTGCCTGACTTTCCACATCCAGTTTATATGAAATAACTGACTGCAATCAGATTTGATAAATTGTTAATATTTAATGAAAGAAATGTAATTTTTTTCCTGAAAATTGAATATGATGTGGTTGAAAATTGAAATACATGAAAAATAATCAAAAATATAATTAGACAGAAACCAAAAGTATGAAATTTCCTGATTAAAAACAATAACTTTTTTTTCCTTAACAATTCATTTAAATATGATAACATAAATTCCTTCTGAAATTAATTTTAAAAAAACTCCTTAACTTAAAAAAAAACTCTGAAATTTAATAAGTTATTTACTTAAGTGAACATTGATGATTTTCTACGAGCTTATAACATGACCTGAATTCGTTATATGTTTGTAAATAAAAATTCAAAACTATTGTGTAAAAGCAATTTAGTTCCTAACATAATGTAACAGCATAATCCACATCATTAGTCTGCCACACCCTGACTTTATTATACACAACATTCACAATAAACCACACTTTGTTACTTTTTTTTTTGGCTGCTCCCACGACAGAAACTTCCTCAGCAACCGATCAATTATCATTTGCTGAAATGATTAATCGATAGTAGCTTTAACAAGTCTGGAATCTCCAAGCCAAAAAAAAAAGAAAACAAATAAAACTTAATGACAAAAATAATGTTTTTAATGTTATCAAGCACATAAACAATTCATCTTAATTAACAATTTAAATCGATGTCAACAACCCATTTAAGGGGATTGCCTTTTTCTAACAAAATACTGTAATAGAAAACGGTTTTTTAACATTGAAAAAATACCGGGTGATTTTCTAAATTAGAAAAAAAATTTTCTTCTTAGCAAATAAAGAAACGGGAAATTTAGACATTGGAACTTATGAGATTTAGTCTCGTTTCTTTATAACAATGTTTCAAACTAGAAAATCACCCGGTATATTGCACTACATTTACATTAACAACTTAATTTCTAGTTTTCCAGTTCAATAATAGTTGAAGGGCGTGGTAATCACAAACGACTTCTATTGATTGAATAAAAATAAGCTGAATTTATTGTTGACAAAAATATTTCAAAAATGTTTTTCTTTTTTGCTTTCAAAGTGCTGGATTTATGTTTTAAATAGTTTTAGTAACTAAATTTAGCTGCTTTGACGTTATCATTGATTTTGAACAATTGAAATTGATTTTATTTTTAATGATAATAAAAGATTAACTGGCTTAATTTTATTGTTGCAGAACTCAATTCAACTTTAACAATGGAGCTAAAGATGCTGTCTATATTTTGCCTTTGTATACTTCAAATGATCCATACAATTCAATCTAGTCTTTCAAATAATCAAAACATTTCATCAGCATTGTCATACCCAGGAGATGTAAGTATTAACCTTTGTCTTTAAACTTTTATTTTACTAATAATCGAACTAAACAATATTTTTATTATGCGCAGATTTACATAGGATTATTAATAGATTTGCATAAAAAATCTCTAACTGATCCAAACCAATGTGGAGAGCTAAACCCAGCATCAGTGCAAAAGCTATGGGCAGCTATTTGGGCAATTGACACGCTCAATAACCAAACTGAAGAAAATATGCCTAAATTAGGTAAACGGAACTTTAAAACTTATTTGTAGTGTTTTTAAATGGTTACAAGAAATGGCTAAGAAAGCATAAAGAAACGAGACAAAATATGACTAATTACAATGGCAATTTTTGTGAAGAAAAAAAGTGCCAATAGAAAAGTGAGACTAAATCTCATCTGTACAAATGACGAGTTGTCTCGTTTCTTTATTGCTCTGGAAAACATTTTAAATACAGGAAACATTAAAGTGAATTTATATATATGTTTTAATTAAAAAATATTTTTTCAGGTTTAAAAATTTATGACACATGCGATAACTCGTTGACAACATTACATCACACATTGAACATTCTTCGATTGTCCACCAATGATTTTCCCTTGTCTGTGTGTGAACAGCAACAGCCTGATCAACGCCCAACCAATTTGCTGAAATTGCTAGGTAAGATGAAGTATTATTAATTTTGTAAATGACTTTGTTAATTATAAATATTTGCAATTTTCTAGGCGTTATCGGATTGAGTGAAGCGGATGTTTTGAGGCCAGCGTTCAGTTTGTCGCAATTGTACTCGGTGCCTCTTATATTGGCAAGCCCATCCGCAGCCAGTGTACTACCAGCCCAGAATAATGTACTTACAACGGCTCCAACAGTTGCCAGTCTAGTTCAAGTAAATTGCGGCTTATTAATTAATTTTTAATGGTCTATTGTTTATGATTTTATGCTGATATCATTGTATTGTTAATGTAGGCGGTGGTGGCTCTGCTTGAAGAACTTAATGTTAAAATGGTATCTACTTTATCATCGAGTTCAGCAGCCTTGCAAGATATGACTGGCTTGGTTTATGAAAAAAAGATTGCAATTGTTCAGAGTGTGGCTATCAATTTGGATAATTTAAATCAGGCGGCAATTGAAGTTATTTTTCCTCTGGTCAAAAGTAACACAAAGGTAACAATTAAATTAAAAATTTAAAAGAATTATAAAAACATATAAATAAATTGAAAAAACTGAGAAGTAACTGATAAAATGTTATCAAAATTGTCAAAAAATGATCAACAAATTTGCAGATTCTTTTAAAAATGATCAATTTCTAAATGTTTTTAGTAAGATTATTGATTTTGAGTTATTAATTAAAAAAATTTATAATTTTTTAGGGAAGTCGTGTCATTGTACTAATGATGGAGCCTAACGAAATCGACATGTTGGTTTCTTTACTTCGAGAACAACGTCTTGTAAACTTGGATAATATTGTGTGGGTAATTGCCTGTCCTGTAGCTGACAAGTTCCAAATAATGCAGTGGGGTCATGTGTTGACCAACGCATTTCTGGTCACTCCTCATCCAGTCATTATGCACGAGTTTCAAGATTCATTTGTAAGAGCTTTATCCAGAAGATCAATTACTAAACCAATGGCTATTGATGGATATTTGCAGTTGGTTTATAACTGCTCAGCTCATGATGAATTGTCAGATAAGAAAAAATGTTCGCAACTGACTCTTGCTGATATTCAGCAAGGATTTCAGCAAGACCCCAATGTCCCATTTGTCAGTCAAGGAATATCAGCATTGGCAGCTGCTTTGAGAATGCTTCAGATTGATAACTGTGAACTCAGTCAAACGCCATGCAATGAACAGTTGCAGCCGCCACTATTTAAGAAGACATTAAATTATCTGATGAAACTCAGTGTCAATATTCAGGGAAATGAGCCAAAAGAAGTTGAAGGAACAAGACTGAAATTTACAGAAGATGGGAAATTAGTTTTCAAGCATTTTGACGTCTATTTTTTTAATGGAACTTCCCCACCAATTCAAGTAAAACAATTTTAAAGTTATCTAGTTTACAATTTATTTAATATTATTTGGTATCTCTAGATTGGTTGGTACAGCGACAACATTGGTTTGAAAGTAAACATGATATGGAGACAAAGACCGTGGACAACTCGCTTGTATGCCACATTTTCAGAGTTGGAAGTGACTGAAACATCTGAAGTTGAAATGCCTTCTGGTACTTCAGTGGGGAAAAAGTCGTGGGTCAGTGTATTTCGGTTTAACCATTCCCACTTTGTGGCTAGAGGATGGGCCACAACTGTTATCATCATAGCTGCTGCAGGAGTGCTGATGACTGCTTACATTTTCGTCTACGTATTAATTAAAATTTGTGATCGAACTCTTACTGGCAACCAGTTTTTAGGGATCCTTCTACTTATCAGTGTTATGAGTATGTATTCAACCTGCATCTTGTTTGTCATGCCTCCATCTGAAGCCATGTGCAACTGGAGAAACTTTTTGCATTCATTTTCATATGCAATGTGTTATGGAGTTCTCTTCGTCAAAGTAATGCAACTTCGCAGTTTGGTTTCTTTAGGTTTAGGAGGCAGACTAAGTCATCTCAATCAAGCATTTACTTTGTTTTACATGGTCGGTCTTCAAGTTGCTCTGAACATCCAATGGTCAATTCTGACTCGACCAGTTTTCGGTGTCATGATGGTTGAGAATAGCGATGGAAGTGCTGAGCCAAGATGCTTAACAACTCCCAGTGATTTTGTATTTTCACAAGTCTATGTTATGCTTCTACTAATACTGACTTTTGGTTACGCATTGTATACCCGGAATATTAGAAGGAACCATAACGAAGGACGCTGGGTACTTCTGGCATCAGGCATGAGCATTCCAGTATGGATAGCTTGGATTACAGCTTATTTATTAGTCCCCACAGAGTACCAGGAAACTGCTGTGTGTGGTGGACTTATTCTCTCGGCCACAATCGTTGTCTGCGCCGTGTTTTTCCCCAAAATCCATACTTTAAATGTCAGGCACAAGGCAGCAATCAAACGGAAGGAACTGACATCTTCAACTTCCACTGCAACAGTGTTTTCACTAAGTCAAGATCTGATTGATCAAACAACATCAGGGTTAGATAAGAGCTCAAAGGCAGCTGTGCCTCCAAACTTTTACTCCAGCAGCTTAGTCAGGAACCACCACGCATTTGAGGCGAAAGATAAAAGATTTAAAATAATCAATGAAAAAACTGAAGCAAAATGAATTGTTACTTACTAGACATTACAAGTCCTTTTTATAACTTAATATAGTCTCTCAGTGATGTATATTGTTATATCTTAATTACAGGAATGTTATATTAAATATATTATGTAATAAATATAGTATTAAAATTACTTTTTTAATAAATTTTCTTTTGGTTTGTATTGGTGAAGCAATTTTATTTCTTAAAATAAAATTTATACATTTTTGACTATTTTAGTGCAATTTAATTTGCAAGGATAACATGCTCCACTGCAATTCATCAATTTTATCAGCGAAAATGAAATGACAAGGTTACTTGTAGGAATCACTAAAAAAATAACATTTAATTAACATATAGTATGTGTTTGGCAAAATGCTGATGTAGTTACCAATATTTTGAAGTTGTTATGATGACATGATTTTTGTTTGTGAATTTCAAAGTTTATGTCTTGAGATTAAACTAACATGATTTCTTAATCTTTAACCGTCGGTAGGAATATGTTCAATTCTCAAAATCGAATTGAAACCAGATCTCATCGTTGTGCAATATGAAAATAATCTTCAGACCAGAATTTGACCTATATGAATAGAAAAATTAATGTCAAATTAATAAGTTTAATTTACTGAATGTGTGTGGGACTATAAAATATCAATGGATTTGTAAATCGATTCCAGTTGATCTCTGCGCGTGGCATGGTGATTTTTCGTTGGAAATCTAAAATAAGATCGATCAAATTATGAAATGTGAGAAAACATTAGTAAGTAATTACTTTATTTATTTAATAGATAAAATCAAGGAAACTTAATCTTGTATTATAAAAACAAGTTTATTCTGCAAAATGTTTACATCATATGAAGAAAACGTACTGTACAATATAGTTTTTTTATTTATAAAAATAATTTGGAAATGACTTGGAATTTACAGTCATTTCGTTTATGTACATTAGATTACTGTAGAGGAATACGCAGCTCAAAACACTTGAAGTTTTACAGTAGTTTTCTTAGTTTTATCCAGTTTGTTAATGTATGGAAAGACGTTTGTTTAAAAATGAAAAAAAAAAAACACTTTAAAGTTAAAAGTCATTTTTAAACGTTAAGTAGTTTTTCAACAATTTACTTGAATGAGTATTTTTGATAAAGATTTTATCAATGTTTGAAGTTCTTCAAGTAGATTCACTACTTAAGTTAAAGGCAACGTACTGTAGCTTAGGCAATACCCAAATAGGATTTGTAATGCACTTTTATTACTAACAAATTAAAAACTTTGTTTTGATGGCGGAAATTTATTTGTTTGTACTATTTTCAATCATGCAAATCCAAACGTAGGGCATTCAAAGTAATTACAGAGCCTTAAAAATGAAATTTAGTTAAAAATCACTATTATTAATGTCTTAAAAGTTTAAAGTAGTAATTTGGGATCTAAGAAAAGTCACGTTAGACATTCTAAAAGTCATTAAGAATCAATATAATTAGTTTTATGAACTATTTAGGCAATTCAAGGCAATGTTCTGTGTCTTAAACGTCAATTTTGTAATTAGGAAGTCAAATTTACTATTAAAAGCCAGCATTTTGTGTTTTAATTTGTCATTATAAGCTACTGTTTTGTGCCGTAAACGACAGATTTTTTGATTGAAGCCAAATTTTTGTGTCCCAAATCTCAGATTTGTCATTAAGAGTTATTTTATGGTAATGAAATGGTTTTTAGTAAAGGTCAATGTAGTCATTAGAGGCCAAAAATGCTTTAAATAGCTATTATATCATTACAATCAAACATCTTGTGTCTTAAAACTCAATGTTTTGTTCCAAATACCAATTTTGCTTTTAAAAGACAAAGTTTTGGATTTTAAAAGATAGATTTGTCACAATCATTAAACTATGTGTCTTAAAATCTAGATTTAATTGTTATAAATCGAAATTTTATCATTGAAGCATTAAAAAACATAAGAACAGTTATTTTGCCACATCTTTGACACAACCATCCCATGACGTGAAACAAAATAAATTTTATGAATACTTGCTGTTTCATTTAAAATTAAGCATTTTGTGATGAAAAAATTTGCATTAAATCTTTCATATCAGCAACATTTACGAATTTAAATAAGTTTTTTCTCTGAAGTATTTTATGTATACAGTATAAAAGGTTAAACTGTATGTATATGCCTGAAATTATTTATGCTAAAGTCAGAGAGGTCAGAGACTTTGAAGAAAAAAAATTGATAAACATGCTTTAAACAACCAATTTCTTTGTCCTGCCATTTCCTTACATTAAAAAATGCTGAACATTAAATTAAGAAAAGAGAGATAGAGGAATTGAGCTTTTGCAAACGTGATTATTATATTGATTTTCTTGAATCGTAAACAGTGACATATAGATGAGGAAGTGATAAATTTCTATAAAATTTACCCCCTGCTGTTTACCATTAACCAAGTCAATATCACTGGTGGCGAGTTTTTTTTATTTCTATCTACTTATCAGCATATCCGTTTTAAATGTTAAAACTAGCAGTTCTAGTAGCTCATGTCTTTGGTTACAAAAAAAATGTCAGACGAGAATTTCAGATAAAGTTTTTAGATAAACATTTGTTATATGTAAACAGTTGATATTTCAGCACATTGAACATTTGAAATTAGTTTTGTAGCACAAAATGGCGTACTAAGTTAGGCACACACTAAGTTAGGCACACACTAAGTTAGGCACACACTAAGTTAGGCACACACTAAGTTAGGCACACGTTGAGGCACCTGGGGCAACATTTATTTTTAACCCCATCTTACATTTTGACCAACTTTTAACTAAAGTTTTAAAAAATTTCAATAACTATATGCAACTTTGAAAAACTTGCTGCAGAAAAGCTTAAAAAACATTTAAATAAATTTGAAATCAGATAATAAATTTTAAGAAAAGTATTTTGAAAATTTACAAATTTTTAGCAAATTATTTTCAAAATGTGTAATAATTTGTGCCAAAGTTTGCCTCAGTCCTCACTAGTACACCAAAAGTACAGTATTACCCAATGTCATGCATGCTATTTTGGCAATTGATGTAAAATTGGAAACGTTAAAACATGTAACAAAAATAATATAAAATGATGGCACTATTTAATTTAAATTATTTAAAAAAATTTTTTACAATGGAAATTTACACGGACGTCTCGTTGGATCCTTTAACTTTCTTATGTCTTTTTGATTTTGTTGGAACTGCTTCAACACCACTAGTCCTATTTACACATGGTCGATAAGCAGTACTTTTGTTGTCCAATGAAGCTGGAACCACATTTGCACGGTTCTGAGATGATAAAAGTGGAACATTTGTTAAGTTGTATAGTTTATGATGAAGATGAGTTGAAGAAGATGATGTGGTTGAGTGATGATGGTGGTGGTGATGATGAAGGATGCTGCCATGAGACGTTGACGTTGAGGTTGTGGTAGTTGCTTGAGGATGCACAGGTGGTACCATGTGCATGGAAGATGATGTTTGTGATAGAGAGCAGCCAGTGTCACGCGAATGTACACTGTGATGATGACTATGAAGCACCGTATGAGGATGACGACAACTGGGTGCTGCTGCGGAAAAATTAACTGATGCTTGAGTAGCTGCTGGTAATAAAGCGGCTGTATGACCGTAACCACCAGCCATTTGTTGATTGGGATTCACGTTCACTCGCTGGCCTAACTTTTGCCATGATTTGAATGTTTTACTGGACCAAATCCACATGCCACTTGTGATTCCAACCACTAACGACATGAAAATTTTTAGCATGAAGATCTCAATGTTTGGTGAGCTCACATAAAATTTTTCTGTTTAAAAAGAAAAAAACATTTAATTAAAAACAATTTAATATTAGCAAATAATTGTTATAAACTTATACAGTATATACAGTTTAAGTGGCAAATAAGATGGTAATACTGAACAATGGGGCAAGTAAAAATGTACAGTAACACAAGAGGCAAGCAAAATTATATTGTAATGTAGCAAGTAAAATTGCATTGCTAATTTCTAAATGTGGTAAATCAAATTGTATTGCAAACTTTTAAGTGGCAATATAGCGTGTAAAATGAAATGGTAATACTGTTCAATGTGCAAGTAAAATCTTATATTTTGTTGCAATTTGGCTAACAAAATTATACTTTAAATGTGGCAAGTACTGTACAATCTTATAACAGAGTATCAAGTAAAATCTTATAACAAATTAGCAAATAAAATGGTACTGCAATGCAACAAGCAAAATTACAAAGTGGCAAGTAAACTTAAAATTGGAAACAAAATAGCAAATCAAAATTTACTTCATAGTGCAGAGTAAGTTATTGTAGCAAGTAAAATATCGTGGCAAGCAGCAATGGTATATTTGTGCAATGTAGCTAGTAAGACTGTAACAAGACTTAAGTTATTTAAAAATTAGTTTTATATGGCATTTAAAAAATTTAATTTAAACATGTTAATGTGGAAAGTAAAATTCGCAAAATAGCAAAAAAAAGTTCCTCTTAACATGGCTAGTAAATATGATAATGTGGAAAAAAATAGTAGCCCTACTGAATAATTTTAAACAAGACAAATAAACACTGTTTAAATACCGTATGGCACGTAAAACTGAAATGTGATAAAGCAAAAAAAAAAATACTAAAGCAATGCACCGTAATCAGTAAACTGTTAAGGCAATTCATTTCATCGTGTAAGTAAAACCTTTACACTGTTCAATGTGGTAAAGAAAGAAAAATTAAATATAAGGTGGCAAGTTGCCATTTTGTGTAATGCAGTAAGTCAAAATTTGATACACCATTCAAGTAAACATTGCACAGTGTAAACTCCAAAGTAAACAGTTTTCGTACCATGTACTGTTCAAAAAAAAAAAGTAAATATTTTATTTAACTTTGTGTAAGTAAAAAAAAGGCTGTGTTACTGTATAATACCTTCCTAACAGCCCTGCATTATTCATTTACAGTAACTAAAAGAAATTCTTAAATGGCAATTTTTATTTTTTTTCTTCTTATAAACCATTTTAAAGTATGTTAGTAAGACTTTCTTACAATTTACAAAACAAAAAAAAAGTATAAAAAAGTGTTGAAAAGTAGTAGGGAGCTTGAAGCATGTCATTTTCTTTGTATAAAACAGCAGTGCGTGCAAGACAGGTAATTAATGCTTCATTAATCTTAATTACAGACTTCCTTCACAAAAACTTTACAATTAAAAAAAAACTGTTAAATATCATTTTAATATTTGTATACGTTTGTAAACAGTTGATTGTCTACACATCTAGTGTAACTAATTGAGATTCCTAACACTAAGAAATTAAAAATTGCTTTGTAGAAATTAACTTAGGAAAAAATAAATATGTGAACAGGGTGTGTTCAAAAAGTAATAGGATTAGGTTCGTTATACATGTAATTAATTTCCTTTCCTTTCATTTCTTTGACAAATTAATTGGCTTAGGAAATTATAGGAAATAAAGGACACGTGATTAGTCACTCTCATTGATGTGATAGTTCTGTTTGCACAGTTTCAGAACTTTTATGCTGTTTTAGCTTTTGTTTCTCATGACAATTAGTTTGAAACACAAAATAAATTTATTTGAAAAATATAATTGAATTGATTTAGGTCATTTGTGTAGCATTAGCCAGTTTTATATAGTTGGTTTGGACATCTCGTTAGTTTACTTTGGGAATTGAAAAATAAAAAATAAAATTTGATTAAAACATTTATTAAATGAAATTATACAGTATTTAGTCAGTTGTTTTACAGCACTCAGTTGAAGTGTAACAATTACATTTTGCTACATTAAAAAATTTTATTTCTTTATGGTAAGAAACAAACGAGACAAATCGCCATTGAAACGCATAAGATTTCGTCTCGTTTCTTTATTGACACTTTGTTTTTTCATTTTAATAATCAAACGAGATAAATAGCAATTGAAACCGATAAAATTTATTTTTGTTTTTCATAGCAGGTTTTTTTATGGTAATATAGATTGGAATTGATTAGATTTAGCAAAGAAAAAAAATACAAGATAAAATTTAGTTTTGAAAGAAATGTTAAATGATTTGCTCAGATTCAGTACATCAAAATAATCATTGATTACATTTTTTAAAGGAAATTTTTTGATTTTTTCTTGTTTTAGTGTTAACAAGCAGAGGGCTATTTTGCACAACCAATAAGTAAACTTTGTCTTGTTACCTTTTGAACACACCTTGTATAATCACTGGCGAAACATCAAATAAACAATACAAAATAAAACAAATAAACAAACAAAAATTTTCTTTACCTGACTCTGTTACTACATTTTCATTGTTTACATTGAGCATCAACCATGACTCCCTGTGCCCGTACTCATAAAAATAGCTGGCGACAACGCAGGTAGCTGGAACCGTGTAAAGCACACCAAAAATCCCTATCCTAACCATCAAAACCTCCAGTTTGTTTGTTTTTGTCCCTCTTGTCTTCATGCGCTTTCTTATGTGAAAAAGTGACAGAAAGCCAGCAAGTAAAAAGGAAGTTCCAACTAAGAGGTAGGCAAACAGTGGACCGAGCACAAAAGCTAACAGATGCTGCACACTTTGGTTCCCAACATAACACAACCCAGTTAGCTCATCAGCATCGGCCACTTTAAGTACAAGAATAACAATTGTCTTAGCCGCTGGAATGGACCAGGCAACAAGATGAAAGTAACTTCCCAGCCTCTCAATGGCCTCGTGTCCCCATTTGAGACCGGCTGATAAGAACCAAGTCAGTGTCAAAATAACCCACCATATGGAACTTGCCATTCCAAAGTAGTACAGCAGCAGAAACACGATGGCACAGTTAGTGTTCCCTAATCCTTCTTGAATTAATAAATAATTTTGCTGGCTGCTGTCCAATTGGCAGGAGATTTGATCACTTCCGGCCACTAGACGCACTAGAAAGCCAACGCTGTAAATGTTGTAGCACATGGATAGAAAGATGATGGGTCGTTCTGGGTACCGAAACCTCGATGAATTGATGAGGAAAGTCAGAATTGTGAACATTGTGGAGACAAAACACAAACCAGCCCATACTGCCATCCATATTTCAGCAAATTTTTTATCCTCTTGGTTGAAATTGACATCCACTCTGCACATCTGGAAACACTTTCTGCTGTGGTTTACGTAAACAAAATTGTCTGGTTTTCTATACATAAGGCATGAGGTTTGGTCGGTGTTTTTCAACGTGGTCGCCACTTCAGATCCATCGGTTACAGAAACACCATTACTAGTGAGTTTAGTTGTGCGTCCACCTGGACCATAATATCGGGTCCTCGGTGTGTCTCCACCTTTTACCGACTCTTCTCTGGGCCCCTCCATACACATATGTTTCTGATTATTTTCCGGTGGGAATTTACTGCAATTAAGTCCGGGAGGCCACGGATAGCCAAATTCCTTAAGTACTGGCTGGCATCGTGAACGTACATTTTCACACAGGGGCCTACACGGACCGATAGGAACGGCCACTTTCTCGGTGCACATTGGAACATACGCAGAGCACAGAAAAAATAGTAACTGACTGGAACATCCATACTGAATTAATGGAGTGAAAGTCTGGAGCTGTAAATCGGCGTCTTTCTGTAGTTCATGCCCGACTAAGTTTGGCATCCCAGTCACATTATACCCTAAACCACGGCACATATCCAACCTGATCGGTTCGCATGTCCTGATGTGTTCTCCCGGAGCTGCCGCCACCGCCGCCGAAGAAGGCGCGGTGGAAGCCTCAGCCAATAAAATCACCGTAGTTAGGCTTAACAACAACCCCGTCAAACCCGAGTTTAACCGCCGTGTAACAGCAACAGTTGTCTTAGCTGCTTGCATTTTGGGCTTTTGCACTCAAACTTATCAATAATCTTGATTAACTAGGTATAAAATGGAAAAATATTTTTGATGTTACCTTGTGCAGCACTTATACTTGACCTCGATTAAGCTCATGACGTTGAATGATCACCAAGGCAACAATCAAGAAAAAAAATTCTTGATGGGAAAAACAAAATTCATGCGGCCAAAAGTTGATGCACTGCGGCAGCCACTTGAAGCCAAATTCCCGACGAACATTTGCCACTCCCCGTCATCGTACAGTGGTGATTTTCGTTTTGAATTTTATTTCCTTTATCTGCCTTTGCTTCTGCATCACTTAAAGAAAAAGTTTCTTGTACTTTTAACAGCTTTTGACGAATAACAAGAACATGGTCTGAGGAATGCAACACACAACTCAACTAGTGGAATTGCAACTTGAATAATATTACGTACTGAAATGCTCTAGCAAGTTAGCAACATGAGCATTTTTTTCTTCTGGTGGATGTTGCTTTGGCTGTTTGTAATCCTAAATAATGCCACCTTCCCCCTTCAAAACTCCTCTCTCAACGACCCCCTGGTGTGACTTGTATTTATTTCTCATACACAAGCAGCAAGCTCCTTTGACTCCTTTGGAAGATTTTTGGGGTTTGCAAAATTGGGAAGAAGAAGAAGAGCTCCTTTCCAACAGTCCCAACTCAGCTCCTCTCCTAACTCTTGAATAATTTATTAACACGTTTACACACAGAGCAAACTTCAAAACAATTTTTTCCCTTTCCACCCAACTCAATTCCACATCTCCGGCCCACAACCAAACAACACTCCTTCATAATTTTTTTTTTGTTGTTGCTTTATCTAATAACTTACAAATAATTTAAGACCACCGAATAGTAAAGCTAAGTACGTGGCAGCCATTTATTATTTTTTTATAGCTAAACTATGTTTACTTTTGATGGCCATTATTAACTAGCTGCTTTTTCATAATGATATACAAACCGCATCATTTATATTTATATGTATAAGCAGTTTTTATGTTGTTTTTTTTTCTCTCTCTACTTTGCTCATTATTAGGCTGTTGCATGCCGAATGTGGATAGACATTTATAAAAATAAATTTATTTTGACTGTAAATATGGGTTACCTTCATTGTATGATCTGCATACTGTATATGGCTGCCCTGATTATTCAATTTTTTATTTTTTTTATTTTGAGAGGTAAAATGGGTGTCATTTAACATGTCATTTGAAATGCACTAACGCGCCATGTTAAGTGAATGGAAAGTTTTGGTAAATTTTTAAAACATAGAAAATTTTATGAATGACTTGATTCAGTGTCAGAAAAGAAATTCGCTGGTTTCTGTTGAATGATTTTTTTGTTTTTTTTTATTATTTGTAGCAGTTTTGTGGAAGAATTTTGGTTTTTATTTTCTAACTTTCTACTGACTAAATCTTATGTGGGTTTTGGTTACTAAGTTCTTTTACTTGCTGTATTTTATTACGGTTTTAGTGACTATTTTTTATGGCTTTTTAGAGATTAAATTTTATATGGTGATTTACAGTTTACTGGTTAAATTTTATGTGGCATCTTAGTGGCTCAACTGCATATATTGTATTTTAGAGACCATATTTTTAATGATGATTTATAGTGACTTAACCGGGTGATTTTCTTTATTGGTACTTGTTTTACATGGCAAGAAAGAAACTGGACAAATTGCCATTGGAATTGAATAAGTGCTTTGATAAACTGAATTTATCATTACGAAAAAAACCTATTTAATTTCAAAGACACAAAGTTTTTATTTAGAAAACAAAATTGCAATTCAAGTAAACAAAATTGTGATCTTACTCTAATTATAGAAATTAAAATTGTAATTCTAGAAAACAACACTGTAATTTTTAGACACAAAATTCTAATCTTAGGAGACATACTTGTAATCTTAAGAATTGAAATTTAAAGATTTTATTTAAAAAGTTGCTCAAAGTACATCTAGTATTTAATTTAACCAAAATGTCTGAAAACAATTTTATTTTACTCTTTAAACTTATCAAAATACTAAATTTAGCATCAAGCAAATTGAAATGCCTGAAATGGTAGCTACTCTAATCAAATTCCAATAAACTAAGCTTAAATGAGCCATGTAATTAATCACTAAATTTAGTTGTTGAATGTATTAAACTTCTAAACTTTTGAACCACTGATGTTTACACAAGGGGGCAAAATTTCATTTGGGGCGTTCATTTTTCCACTATGAGTCAGAGGGTAAAATGAAATTTTGTTTATAAAAGAAAATTTTAAAACTCTCAAAATATTATTTAAGAAGTAAAAAAAATTTTTCCTTGGTTGTTTATTTTTTATTTATTATTATTTTTTGTTTTTGTAAAGTGGAAGATGTTTGAAGTGATAGTGCTGCTGTGTAAAATAGTAAAATAGTCTCTCTCCCTCTTATATCTGGTGTGGGACACTTGAAATGCGATAAGCCAGCCAGATAAAACAACCTTTTGCCTCTCTCTAACTATCTTTATGTATTTTTTTTAAAGAAAAAACTAGCAACTATTTTCAAACATGGCAACCAATGGAAAAAAAGCTTTAACAGCACACAATTTATCATCTCAAAAGTTTTGAAGCTGCTGCACGATTGGCGTTGAGAATTCGAAACCCTCTTTTAAAATTGATGGATGGGAATGAGGAAAGGTGGACGGGAGGGGGGTTACAGAATTGGGGGTGGGGATGGTTACTTAAGGGGAAAACGTTTTCAAGTGGGTTGGGAGGGTTGAAAGGATGGAAATTTCACCCCTAGGTCGACTTGAAATGGATTATGTCAAGCCAAAATGATTCTTCTCTTTCAACCTACTTTTCTTTTCAATTTTTCTTCAATCTTTCTTATTACCCCCTCAACCCCCCCCAACCCTCTTTAGCTCTCTTATACATAGTTGTGCTGCTTTCTTATCTTGTTTTCCTTCTCAAACCCTCCTTGCCCCCACCCCCTTCCACTTCTTGTTAAAATAGCATTGATGTTAATGCGGCAGGGCTGTGTGCTTTTTATATTCAATTTGGGGCCCTGGGCAAAGGCCACTGGACAAAGCCATCATTTTTTTCTTCTTTCATTCAAAATTGTATTGTTTTATAAACTATTTTGCAGTAGATTTTCTTACTCTTTTTTTTTTTTCAATGAACAACTGCAAAAATGTTTTGAATGTGATTTAGTATTGGACTGTTAACTCAATTTTAAGTTGTTTTGTTTCAATGGATTTCAGTTTAATTCTAACTGCTTAAACTGTAAATATTTCTTTGTTATTAGTTATTTATTAGTTATTTTTATTTAAGTTTTTAATGAGTGTTAGGATTCTTTATTGATAACCATGACCAGGTTTAATCTTATTATATTTAGTGCACTAGTAATACTAATCGTATTTATTAATTTTTGTAGTATTTTTTCACATTTTATCTAGATTTTTGCAGATTATAATTTAGTTTTAACATATTTAAATTAAATTATTAACGTTTCATGATTCTAGTTACACTTATTTTTAATTTTATACTTTTTAGCAACTTTATAGCTACATTTTTGCACATTTTAGTTACATTTTATGATTTTATTTCAATTTTAATTACATATTTCTTCATTTCAAATACGATTTTGTAAATTGTTGCTACTTTTTTGCTCATTTCAAATACGTTTAACACATTTTAGTTTAATAATATTCAAGTACAATTTAGTTTAGCAAAGTTTAAGCACATTATTCCACAATTCACTATGTTAGCCACTTTTTAATCATATTTTTCTTTATTTCAACTACATTTGTGCAAAGTTTATTATGTGAGCTACTGTACTTTTACGTTACATTTTTGCATATTTTATGTTTTATCTACATTTTTATTACATATTTGCTTATTTTAAATATCATTTTGTACACTTTAGTTGCATCTTTTCTTATTTTAAGTACATTTTTGAATTTAAAAACGTCCAAATGACCATCATAAATCATTTTGTAATTCGTGCAATGATAAATGACAGTTACTTGCTGCAATATAAGGGGTGCAAGAGTTGCAAATCAGTAAAATCACCATGTTATAAAAACTTCAAAAACAGTACAGAACCAGTGTTTTAACATTCAATGTTAAAAACTTGTATACACAATGATAAAGGGAAAAAAAACCAGTATACTACACCAGTATTTTGAACGTTAAACGTTTAGCTGCTCCAAAATAAACAACAATATTGTATAGTTAATTTTTGTGATGTAAACTGAATGAAATAAAACGATATACGTATAAAAGAGCAGGCACTGAAATTCAATTATAAACGGCACTGCTTTCCATTTATCGTTTTGACAATTTGTGCATCAAATAATTGAACCCCCTGCTGTACCTGCTCCATGTACAACAAAAACAAAAAATTTCAAAAGAGTAGTTTTTATGTATGGGGTTTGGTGAGCAGGGGAAATAACTTTGGGGGGTTGAGGGTTACAGATGAGGGGGTGGAAAAGGTGTGGTCAGCTTGTTATGGAGGTAAAAAGTGGAAAAACAAGTTTTGTGTTTGTAAAAGCTTGAAAACCTAGTTTACACTATCAATTTTGTGATTGGCGATGATTTATAGGCTGGTTGGGAGTGGAAGTTACAGGAATAGCAATTAAGCCCACTATAATGGCCGGTTTTCTCTATTGTAATCAAAGTCCCTCCCCACCCACTCAGCCACCCTTCTTCTTTCCATTTCACAATCTTTTTGTTGTTGCTCATTCTCAAATCTTAAAAAAAACCTCCCAACTTATATCTCTGTTTTTCTTATATATTATTTTTCTTTTTACCCCCTTCAACATTATTATAATATGTACACTGAAATAATAGGGGGCTCCTTCCTTTCTTTTCCATTGGTTGAATTAACATTTTAAGTTTCAAAAAAAAAAAAATGATAAAAAAATAAAAATATATAACGATGACTTAAAATGTTAAGTATCTTGCTGAAAAGTTGAAATTAACAATTATTGCATCTTGGAATTATTGTGTAAAATTATTTGCAATTGTTAGGGAGGAGATAACAATATAATGAGTTTGTGTTTTTTTTTTCTTAAGAGGTTTTTTTATGCTTTGGTTTTTGCGCGGTGGAAATGCGCAGTGGCATTTTACATGAACACACGTGACAAATGCTTGGGAATGTTAATTTGTTTTAACTTTTTATTGACATTTTTTTAAGTGTCGTTTTAAACCAGATTTGTAGTTATGGCAATTTTTATAAACAAGTTTTCAACTTTTGGTAATAATGTTTATTCAGAAGTTAATGGCATTTTTGACAAATTTTGTGGGCAAGTTTTGTCACTTTTTTTTAACAAGCTTATGACAAATGTTTGACAGTTTTGGATGTTTTATATACTGTACTGTAATTGTCTTGGCCACTTAAATTTTGGTAATTGGTTTTTGTTTGGCTAATTAGTAATTAACTTGTGTTATTTTATATACAGTAATATGTTTTGCTTATTTCATGCCAATTTTATGCTCATTCTTTACAATTTGCTAACCAGTTTTAGCAATTACTTGGCAGTTGAAAAAATTTATTAGTAATTTTTTTTGCAAAAGTGTTTTAAATACCATGAGACACTTTAAATTGGCTACAGATTTGAAAAATTGTAACGATATAATGTTTGCCAAATTGTGCAATAGAAAATGAAAACAAAACAGTAAATTAAAACACAAACTAAAATAAAAACAAATTTCGCGAATGAAGAAATTCATGTTGTTCAGTTTAGAAAAATTTAAAAAAGTTTTATAAATTTCCTCAGAAATTATGGGAAGTTCTTTCAAAGTTATGAAAGTTTCAGAAAAGTTATAAAAAGTTTCTGAAAAGTGATAAAAAGTTCCTGAAAAGTTATCAAAAGTTCCTGAAAAGTTATTAAAAGTTTCTGAAAAGTTAAGGAAAGTTCTTAGCAAACCATAAAAACGCTTAACAAATTTTAACCATTTATTTTTAATCTGTAATCGTGTATTGCACAAGTTTGTTAGGTTTTTTTATTATTTTTGACAGTTTTAAATCCATTTGGATGATTTCTTGTAAAAAGTTTCAAAGTTTAAGATATTTTATTGACACTACAACAAATAAATTATTTTTTTTAACGTTAATGAAACAAGTTTGGCAGTTTTTTTGTCGTTTTTTGGTTATTTCATAACATGCAAGAAGTCGAGTATTGTGAATTTCAATCCATTTTAAGAAATGTTTTCACCAATTTTTATAACAAACGTTTTAACCAAAGTTACAGAACTTAAACTTGCCAGCAATTTAAGTTAAATCCACTCTCTGTACTTTATTCAAGTGTAATTCATAAGAGTAACTCACAAAAAACAATTGGGTGCTCCTTGCACAGTACATTGTTATGATTAAGTTGAACTGGCTCATTTATTATTTATATAAAAAAGAAATTCACTAACTTACAAGTTCTAATTGAAATAAATTTCTAGTCATGGTGGAGACATATT
>JAAFCF010007112.1:5140672-5179082 GCA_013389785.1 Helicorthomorpha holstii | reverse complement strand
ACCAAATTATGTATTGACTTAATTATAGAAAAAATCACATCCTAACAGGTGACAGGTGGGAAGATGCAGAAATTACTTGATGAGCGTTAAAGGAAACTTTTATTACCTACTAAAATTATGTTGAGAAGATGTGTAAGCTTATCAAGCTGTCCGGTTATGTAAATGAAACACTGAACATGCTATTAATCGAAAAACACAATTTTATACCTTCAGTACATTTCAGCAATTTAGCGACATTGACATTCTTAATATGTTTTTTGTAATCATCACATCAAAATGACACGTTTCACCCAATATAGATCTTACAAGTACAAGGTTGAGCATAAAAATGTTAGATAAATATTATACAGCATAATATTTACATAAAAGAAATGCCTCGTAAATTTAACATGGAAATAGAGTAAATTTTAGCTTATTGAAAAGGACTTCATGGGCACAGAAACAGAATTGTTTAAGTCATATTAGTCCAACGGAATTTTTTAAATTAATAGATACTGTAGCTGTAAAATTATAAAACTTTGATTATTTTTTTCTGGTACCCTTGAATTTCATAAAAGAAAGTAGTTTTCAAGCTGCTTAACTTGGCCCATTTTATTCAAAATCAATAATTAACTTATGTGTTTACTTGGTACATTTAAGTTTGGAAAATATAAGGATTATTTATGTTTTTCTTATTGACGTAAGATTTTATGCAAATACATGGATTTTATTTTTCCTTGAAAATTAGTTATATAGGCAAAGACTTAAATTAATGAGTTGTTTCTATGATATGGCATTAATGTTACAATACATTTCCGGATTAGCCATCGTTTTTTTTTATGGTATTACAATTCAATATTATTTTCGTGAATTCAGTTAATTTATATGAAATTTACGCTTTTGACAAATAAGAAATGATGGAAAATTATCGAATAGGTTGTCAAATGTAACAACTTATCATTATTGAATTGATTAAGTAGCTTAAATATCTTTATTCGATAAATGTAAAAGATTAATGTTTTAATATATGTTTGCAATTTTTTAATAAGGTTTAATTAAACCTAAACTATTTTGCAACATTTTTAAATTTTTGCGTTTTTGCCGAATTTGAATTACTAATTTAACTTGTGGATTTCAGTACAATGAAAAGTAACCACTCGATTTTCTCTTTTTTTTAACAAGTACGTGTTATATGGATGAAATTACGGTAGTCAGAAAATAAACAACAAAGTGTCAATTTCCGGTGTGTTTTTATTAGCGATGGAAAAGGCTGAAAATTTTATAGAGTAGCATCACATGTACAATTCATTGAGTACTTGTGCAATACAATAGTTCATTGTACTTGAGATGTTTCCTAGTGCATCGACCACTACTAACTTAATATAATGCCCAGTCGTTTAATATATGGTTATAGCCAAAGCAAAGCCGTTTGGCGATTATTGGCAGTGGAAAAAAGCATCTTGTTAAATTGGCATTAACCTGATTTAGGTCTTTTATAGCAGACAATCGAGATACAAAAATATGTTTACGATCACTAATTTGCCATTTTCCACGTTGAATTTTAGGAAATTGTGTACGTCTGGCAAATAAATTTATTACAATAACATCGAGCTATAATCGATGTAATACAAAACTTCTACAAATCATTAAATTGGAGTTCATGTTACACTTCCCTGTATACATCATTTTTTAAAAATATTTCTATTATCGATTATTGATTTTAATTATTTTACTTTTCAGACATATTACTCACAGTCAATTAAACCGGTTACCTCCTGACAGTCTAAGCAGTTTATCCATGCTGAGAGAATTGTAAGATGAATTAATTAGTCTTTGATTTCCATTGGTATTTAACATAGACAGCAAACACGTGCAAATGTAATAAGCTATGCAGTGAAAGTCTGCCGGAAGCGTTCGTGCCTATCGCGGCGTAATTTTACACAAACTCCGCCGGCAGTGATAAATGTTGTGCTATTAAAGGTTTTGTTTACATTTTCTTTCCATTGAATTAACACGTGATTGCTGCCTATGAATGAAAAATACACATCTTTTTGTAATCTTTGCTTATTAATTTGGATTTTATTAGATTTTTACAGTTATATTTATTAATACAAATTTACAATATTAACTTAATGATCTGTTATTTTCATAGGTATCTTAGTAACAATGCTTTCCGTGATTACAGTAGTTGGAACAAAGCACTAAACCCGTATTTAGCATCTGAACTCAGTCATTTGTAAGTTAATCCACTACTTATTCATTAACAAGACTTGTCTAATACCCAAGAGTTTATTTATTTAGAAGTTTAGCTAATAATCACTTAAGAAGCATCGATCCAAGATCATTCAAAAGTTTCGTCAAGATTCATTCCTTGTAAGTAATGTATTATTGTTTACTGGTTTACATTAAATATTTAATTAATTGGATTGATTTTCCGGTTTTTAAGAGATCTTTCATCAAATAAAATCGAGAATATATATCCGGAGTCATTTTTAGGAACCGAGAGTCTGCTAATTTTGTAAGTGCATGTAGTTATTGCTATTTACATAAGCAATTCAAAAAGTTTCCATACTTGTGATTTTACTATACGCTGTTATATATTACAGACAAAACATTACTTAACTAAGTAAACTAAATTAAATCTTTTTTAATTTAAAATGTGTAAAATAGCTTTAAGTTGAGTGTTTGATTTTTCCGCATCAATCTGTGAATGTGAATAGTCACTCTAAATTTTACTTTAATCTACCTTTATAATTGTATTTTTGCAGCTGAGTTAAAAATATGGATACTTTTTGAACGTTTCTTGTTTTTATTTTAACCATTTCAAAAAAAAATGAGCAAAGTACATAAAAATTGATCATTTTTTAAGTAACAAAATCTTATTCTAATTCATCTAATTTTATTTACAGAGATTTACGTAACAACAGTTTAAAATCGCTTTCCAAGAATTGTTTTGAGCATCTTAAAACCATTCAACAACTGTAAGTGAACTTTACAGGTGACAAACTGCTCGTTATGTGAAATAAAAACTCGTTAATTACAGCGCATAAACTAACTTTATGTTTAAAAATATACTGTAAATTAGATGTTGAGGAAAATATTCATCTTCAACTTGTCTGCTTAGTTTTAGCAAGGTCACCAATCACTTTTTTTAATATTTTAGAAGTAACTAATCAACAGCAAATTAATGTTTTCATAAAACTTCGTTTAATCTAATTTATTTTTAAGTATTTATCATATCCTCTGGTGGCCAACAAACTTATGTGTAGGCCAAATACAGGGTGTTTATTAATTTACGTAACAAGTTGGGCATGGAGAATATTAATGAAAATATTAATCAGAAAGTACATTACAGTACTGACAATTAAAACTTTGCAATTATTTTTTGAGCTTTAAGCTATTTTTAAATGAACTTGATGACATTTATATTTTCATTAAATTATAACTTTTTTTCTATCATCATCGTTGTTGATTGGGTTTTGAGTTGTCACCCTGTAAAAATTTGATTGACTCATTTAGTTACAAACATGTACGTGACCTTGCCAAGCAGAATAGCAATTTATGTCTTTTAATATTTATGATGAAAATATTTTCTTTAATTAACGCAAGAGCAAAAAATTCTTTTACAGATTCTTGGAATTAAACCAGATCGAATCCATTGAAGATGGAACCTTTGAGGATTTACACGACCTACAAACTTTGTTGAGTTGTTTTTAAATACCCTTAAGATGTATTAATTAATTAATGTGGATAAATATACTCAGGGATTTAGTTGGCAACCGATTAGATACAATATCAAGCGGAATGTTTTTAGGAACTGTTAAGCTTGAGCAACTGTAAGTGCCAATTTATGCTTTTTAATTTTGTTTCTTAAATTAAATGATAAATTTCTGTCATATACTTTATAATATTCATTCATATATTTAGTTTTAAGCTGTTAATCAGAAATTACTGTACAATCAATGAAACTAATTTCGGTATCAGAACCAATTTATAAATTTTAAAAAAGTTCTTCTTTTCATAATTAAATGGAACTAAACTAGGTTACATGTACTGAAAAGATTATCTGGGTTATAAAACTAGGTTTATTGTTTCTTAATTTAGCTCATAAACATGTTGTTAATGTTTTAATGTACTAAATATATGCCTCAGTGTATTAAATATCTTGTTTATAAGATAAATATTCAGGTTTCAAGTTTCAAGATTTGACAAAATAGTTTTTGTTTTGTATTTTCAGTTATTTATCCGAAAATATTATTGAAAGAGTGGAACCAAGTGCAATCAATCGTTTGCCATTGCTGGTGGAACTGTAAGTGTAAAGCCTACTATTTATTTAGCATGTAATAACATTTGGCATTTTTCTGTGATTTTATTTATTTGATGTTGTCACTGCATAAAAAAATAAAGCATTAAAATTGTTTCTTTGAGAAGAAATACTGTATGCGTGTGTAGAGGGGTTGATTTCCAATCAAATGTCCACAGGGGTCGATTAAATTAATAGCATGTACGTGTCATTATGGAATTTTCCCCCTTGTGAAACTCTAGAAAATAAATCGATTATGACATATTGGATCTTTTGAGTAATGTTATTGCTTCTCTGGAGGACGTAAATAACCCTTGACTGTTGACATTTAAAAAAAACACATCTAGTTCTGATTTAATTTAGTAAATCAAATAAAAAGCAACAAACATATGATAATCTCACATGTAACTGTCAATGCAATGTGCTAATTGAATTAGTTTTATAAACAATTTTGTTAATATTGAATTTTATCAACAGATGGTTGGATGGAAATCGGTTGACAACTTTAGATTCAAGGTTGGAAAAATCTTTTCAGAGATTAAGATATGGACCCATGTAAGTGTAAACAATTATACGTTTTTTATTGTTAATGGTTTTAATTAATGGAGTTTTTTTTTAATTAGAAATTTGGAAAATAATCCGTTTTCATGCGATTGTTCATTAGTTTGGCTTGCTAATTGGCTTAGACAACATTTATTGGAAAGCAATGTCAATGTACCTGGAATTTCGGTGTCATATCCTCAGTGCTTTTCACCACCAATTCATCATTTCAAATTCATCAATAACATTGATCTTCAGGAATTTCAATGCGGTAAATAAAAATTAAAACTGTACGGATTGTTTACTAATTAACGTTTCATTTTTATTTGACAGTAAATGCCACGTACAAACCAATCAAATGTTCACGTAAAATTATGTCAAATGCGGTGATGCACAATCAAGAAGTTTTTGATGATGATGAATGTTTTGCTCTTCAATCAAACGTTTGTGAAGCACATAATACTATCAGTACTGCCTTTGAAAAAGAAATGCACATATCGTCTGATGATGGAGAAATAATTGATTCGTGTCTTTGCAATACATCAATTGCAGATTGCTTCGGTAAAATTACAACATTATGTCAAATTACTGGTGGTTTTTTTGATGAATTTCGTTAATAGTGTGTCCAGCTGGATGGTATGGAAATCATTCAGCGTCCATTGAAGAAATGGATTGCAGGCAATGTCAAGTTTTAACTGGAAGTCGTTTTGGAAGTCAGAGGGAAAGTGACTGCCAATGTCTTCCCGGATTTTATACTGATTCCTCGAATTATTTTTCACATTCAACTTGCACTGGTAATGTAAATGACTATGCTTTCTTACACAATTGCTCTATAAATTTAAGTGTTTGATTTAATCAACCTTTTATCGTTTCTCCAGGATGCCCAGTAAATTACTACAAATCAGAACTGGGACCTCAGGAATGCGCCCATTGCTCCTTAGGTGCAGTCACTAAGTCGCCTGGTGCCACTATTTGTGAATGTCTTCCTGGTTTTCAACTACAAAAAATCAATGAATTTACATTTATATGTGAACGTAAAGACACTATTTCTGTATAGTTTATTATTTGGAGTCTTATAATTTTATTCTTTTTATTTAGCTTGTCCTAATGGTACATTTAAGGCGCACCGCGGACATCATCGTTGTCAATCTTGTCCAGATTACTCAAGGTCTCCAGCTGGGAGTACTTCTAACAAACAATGCTATTGCCTTTATGGAACTGTAGATTTAGGATCACTTTCAAGCCCTTATCGAAAATGTCGTCCACCAAGTAAAAGAAAATGCTATATTAACATTTCAGTTATTGAAAGTAATTTTTATAAATTTTTCAAAGGTTTTTCACAAACAAATCGTTTATCTCATGCAGCCAAAGTTGCCGATTATCAAAATTACAACATGGGTAACTATTCTTATCAAGAGCTAACTGTTATAAGCACTGAACTCAATGTCTAGATTGAATTGTTAACAACAATGTTTGATGGTTTGTTACGTTTAATTGCAGAAGTACTAACCATAATACTGCTTAGCATCGCTTTACTAACAGTAATCGCTTTACTAGCAGTTGTTGCAACTCAGCGAATATTAAGACATAAAAATAAAGCACAAGAAAGGGTACATTTAATAATAATGCTTTTCTCAATCAATAATGGATTTATGCAATAATATTAACAGATATCAGAAGCCAAAAAAGCTCAGATTGTTCAGATTTGTATTCCACAACCGGTGGAAGATGCTTGGATTCAAACAAATATCTCGTCTTGGGCAATTCCACGAGAGAATATTAAATTATGTAAAGTTTTGGGCCAAGGAGCATTTGGACAAGTCTTTGAAGCAATTTTAGACAGAGACGGTTTGTCCAGTAAAGTTGCAGTGAAGTGCTGTAGAGGTAAATGTATACGACAGCAATTTATTTACTATTTTCTCGTTGTTAGTAAATTGCATCGTTTTTTATAAACAGCAACAACATTTGAGCAATTGGTCAAATATTTGCAAGAATCTTTGAACAATTGCATCAATGTTTATGCAGTTTTATTAATTTCTGTGCGGTTTACGTTTGTACAATTTTATCAGTATTTGTTTAATTAAAATAATATCATGCAATTTATTTGTATACAGAGAGCACTTTAGTTACTGAGGAACAGGATGCTTTATGGTCAGAGCTGAAGCTGCTGATTTATGTTGGAAAGCATCCAAACATTGTTAATCTTATTGGAACTTGCTTTCAACACAGTAATTAACAAATATAATAATGTTAGTTAAAACCAATACTAATTATCAACTTGAACATCAGGTTCCTTAATGTTGGTTTTGGAATATGCAGAAATTGGAGATTTGCTTACATTATTACGTACTAAATCTGGTATCAATCGGCTAGAAACGCCTTTAACTAATGTAACATCAACTACTACAACTCCAGAGCCTACCGCATCCCCTGGATGTCAACTGAGGAAACTTAGTTCTAAAAATAACCTATTAAATACAGACATGATACCAAATATTCTGTACAGCTACTCATCACCAGCTAATCAGTTGGCACCAATTATGGGCGATGATCCTGATTCACCTACAGCAACAACTGTTTCTACAAGAACTATGGAAACAATCGCTTCATCAACTGTCGACATTTCTAAACTTATTGATGAAAGAGAGCTGTTAAGCATGGCATGGCAAATCACTAAAGGAATGGAACACTTAGAACAACTTAAGGTTTATAGAAATAATTTTAACAAATTGTTGTTTTTTTTTTTTTAAATTTTGTTGTTACAGTGCATTCACAGGGATTTGGCAGCCAGAAATATTCTCATATCTGAGGGAATGATTGCAAAGATTTCTGATTTTGGTTTGGCCAGAGAAGCATATGAAAGTGGATATTATTTTCGTCAATCGAAAGTATGGTTTGATCTCAACGATATAATGTCTTTTATGAAATGCTGCTAATTGATAATTTGTTAAGGGTCGGTTACCTTTTAAATGGATGGCTCCAGAAGCATTATTACAAGGGCACTGCACAAACAAAAGTGATGTTTGGAGCTATGGAATAGGTGCTGTAGTTTTATGGTTCACTTTGGTTCCTCTGGTGAAAAATGAAGCTTATTGTCTTTATTTATTATTTAACATAAATTGTACTGGTTAATTTTCTAAATAGAAACTCTGATTTTTAGAGAATTGCTCAGTGGTAGTGATATAAGATGTCACATTAATGTTTTTTCTTTCGAATTACAATAGCTATGTAGTTATTGTATGCCATTGACTGCAATTAATTTGCTGTTCAGTTATGTTACTAACTAATTTCATCATATTTTTACAACAGTGTTATGGGAGATGATGACTCTTGGTGCGACACCATATCCAGGTGTTCCACTAAACAGTTTGATGGACCTGCTTTTATCTGGATATCGGATGCCCAAGCCAGATGCTTGTAGAGATAACATGTAGTATTACTATAGTTCATGAAATTTAAAAACAATCAGGTGCTAATTTACTGTTAAATCAATTAGTTTTGATGTTATGCAAGCTTGTTGGCGTGAAACCCCATCTGAACGTCCTGCATTTCGAGATTTATGCTATCAAATGGATTGTATTATGCAGGCTGTTGCAAATCAGGTAAATCAATTTAATAAGTGAATAATTGATTGTATGGTTATTTTGTTAAAACGTTTGTAGCATTACATTAGCATTGAAGGAGATGAGTGTGATGATTCCTCGTAGAATCAGCAAAAAGTATCAAATGTCTTAATATTATAGAAGTTCATACCTGATTGTGACTCTACAATCTAATGAATGAAAATATATTTAGACAATTAAAACGAGTAACTATATTTTGGATCACTTAAATTTTCAGATATTTATTTATATTTATGTCTAGTTTTAAAAATATATTTATACCACATACAACACAATATATTTATTAACAATTGTAATATTTATGAAAAAATATTTCTGTACTTAAATTACGAATTACAGTATTTTAAAAATAAAGGGATTAATCTTACGTGATGTATTTTGGTAACGGCAAAAGTTTCTGCCACTTTTGAGTTTGTGGTGGGGACAAACAAATAATGCAGAATTTTTTTATAATTTGTTTTTGGTGTAATCAATTGCGTGAAGCCACTATTAACACATTTAAAAAAAATTAAAATAAAGCAAAAACAAATCTATTTTAGAATTTCACTGTAGGTATTAGCAGGGCATTAACGGATGTCATGACCTTATTTTTTAGCACCTGCATTTCATCAATTGGGGAGTGGTATTTGCGTGTTATTCAACTGTTACTAAAAAAAATTTAGCGTGAAAGTCTTAAGAGGATCGAAATTGACTTTGATGTAAATGTTTTCGTTTGTACTGATTTCTTTTAGTTGAAAGGATAGAAAGAAAGAGAAAAAAATTATGCTTGGGAGGAGTTGAGCATCATTATCAGAGGCGTTAACCTAAATTGCACTAAATATTGTCATTGATTATAAATATGGATGAGTTATACGTCTTATCTGTATCTTTTATTTATATCAAGTATCAACAAACGTTAGCTGATTAAACGTAAATATTGTCCTCGTTTATGTCAACAATATTTCTTTTAAATGTCGATTTCAAAAGCGGCAATGAACGTGGTTTTAATAGTCATGTCATTTAAATGTCATTCACTCTTCATTAATTCTATCAACTATATTTGCATTGGGAACATTTTTAATACAGTGGAATACTCTTGTTTAGTTTTATACAGTGTCACTTTAATACAGATATAGTATCTGTTCTTTGAACTTATAAACACTTGATTTAACTAGTTTTTTATTTGGAAAGAAAGTAACGGGAAACATTGCTATTTAAACTGATAAGATTTAGTCTCGATTCTTTATTGGCATGTTTTTCTCTTAAGACAATTAAGGAAAACACTAGATATACAGTAAAACATAAGCTTAAAATGTGTTACTAAATGAATTTAGACAAAAAATACTATTAAAAAAATACAAATTAATTTTTTAAACCCATTTATTAATAATACGTCTGCTCTAACAATTACAGTATTTACGGCATGTTTTTTTGCTAATAAAATAAAATAATGTTATGCTTGTAAATCATTCGAGCATAAAATAACCATAAAACAAATGAAATAACGTTACAAAACTTGCACAATAATTATTAAGGCAACGTTCAATTTTCCGTATTTATAGTGTATTTTTTATAGTAAGTAGTACTTTACAGACCCTGTTATGCAGATAATTGCTTTTTTTAATTGTCATTTGTTTGTCTAAAAAAAAGCTTTCCATTCATTACTGTCATGCTTCGTGCACTTGCATTAGACTCAACTAAATTAATGCAAGAATTTAAATCGAAAACACGGAATCATAATTAGAGAAAAAAATTCAAGTATACTGTATTAGCAACAGACAGTATTGTATACCACAATGTTAAATTAACAGTATTATGACATAACAGTTGCCGGTTCATTGTCTAAAAAGTAATTTGAATAATACTCGTATTTACTCCTTTCTAATGATTTTTGTTACTGGTACTGTTGAACTTTAAATCTGTAGGTTTAATTTATATTTAAATTGAGGTCATATGCAAATTTAAATTGTAATTAAAGGGCAAACAAACTAACATTTCATTAAACGACTTTGAAAAAAATTAGTATTAAAATTGACAATGTCCAATGGACAGGGCATTCAAATTATTGTTTTTTAATTTCTAGTGCAATTCAAACTATTAGAAAAATAATTTCTTGTCTACTCAATGACAATTTTTTGCTTTAATGTCAAGTTTAATGGAAGTACCGGTACAGTACTGTACTTTGTCCAAGTAAATTGCAGATTAGATGAAGAGATTTGTCTTTAAAAAGCGAAAGTCTTGTTTTGACTTAGAAATTTTAATAAATTTAAATTTCATGCTTACTGCATTTTGAAAAAAAAAACTTTATTTTTTATTTTGGTTTTTGACTTAAAAAATCTTTTTAAATATAATTTAGTATACTTAAATTTTTGAGTTATAAGGGTACTGTATATTATACTAAGAGCAATTGTAGCAGTGAACCACTGAAAAACGAAATAGAAAGTGAGGAAGTACACACAGTTGGGCAGTTGTTGAAACGTGACCATTTCAAAAAATAACAATGAATATTTTAATATGTGAAGTGTGGGGGTGGAAAACAACAACAAGACAACAACAACAAAAAAATACTCCAGCGAAAAGATGGTTCCCTCAATCCATTAAAACCTATTAAATTAAATTTTGGAAAAATGTAAATGTTGATTTGAAGAAAGGAATTAATGTTTAGTAATGGAAATAATGAAAAATATCTTTAAAAAAATGCCAAAATGTAAGGTTTGAATGGGATAAATATTGACCAAGTGATGAAGTTAACAGTTGGTAAACATTGTTAATGAATTTAGAATTGGTAACTTAAAAACATTTACAGTACAGTAAGTCTGTTCCAACTTTTGAAGTGCAAGTTATTGAAGTGTACTAAATGCAAATTGTAATGGACTAAAAGTTGCTCAAATAATAAATTTACAAGACAATACAACTAGTTATACCAAAAAGAAGACACGGTTTAAGTCATTGCAAATCACATTTCATAACAATTTACTTGATTTTTTACTCATTTAAAAGCAAAATTATTAAGTTATCAAAAACCACTTGATAAGAAATTCCACTTATGTTTTAAGAAACGCTCATAATGTAAGAATAAATGCATTCAATTTAGCATTTAAGGTTAATAAAAAAAGTTTATAATCAAATAATCTTCTTTCCATTGATTCCTACAACAAAAAACAGTGCTGAATTGAATATCAAGACAAAAAAAAAATAAATAAATAACAAAGCTTTACTGTTACATCTAGTTTTTCAATAGGAATAACATTTCCAACACATTGTAATAATTGTGTGATTTAACTATAAAAGCGAAGATAAAAAAATTATTTAAGCGGGGGTGTGAGGAAGTTGTTTGGGGCGAATGTCCTTGGGGGTGTTTGTTGGTTCCTCTCACTCATTCATCATTACCATTAACCCTAGACTTTCTCTCAGTTACACATGTGGAGAGAGGGGTGTCTAATTTACCCCTCCTTGACTTCAGCCATATGTGTCCATATCCTTCATTCACTTAATGTTTTTCCTTTGGATAAGGATGGTCGATCACACGTTATGGCCTTTTGACTTAGTTAAGCGTAATACCGCAGTAAAAAAATACAGTATAAAGTAGGCAGGCTAGCAAAAGAGGGAGGGGGGTGGATGGGGGCTAAATTTCTCCAGTCGGATGTTGTACTGTATCATGTACATAATACAGTGCTTTTTCCCACCCACTCATTCACCTACTGCACAAATATATGTAGTGAGAATTTAATGTTTGAAATACACTTTACCATAATGTAGTTGGTAGCTTATCAAAGTGGGAAAAAAAGGTCGTTGGCCATTCATAAAAATACCTAATGTAAAATCAAAAGTAACAATTATTGCAACTGTAATTAATTTTTTAATGGCATTTCCTAATTGATTTTAATGTGATTTCCTTATTACATACTGTACAGTACAAGGCAGATTAATGTTGTGATAAGAACTATTGAAAACCATTACTTAATTGATTGTAAGCTACAGTAAGTGTGAAGGACCTTTGGCCATTTAATATTAAGTTATTTGTTAACTAAGGAAACAATTTACTGTTTTAGAAATTTTAGTCCAATTCAAAGTTCCTCATTCCATGCATTGAAATTAGTTGTTTTGGACAAAATATTTGGTTTTTGTCATTGGAATTTATGGCATTTGCTTTAAGCAAACTTTGTTACTCAAATTTAGAAAAATAACGAATAACTTGCATCATTTTAACACCCTCGTTTACTTAAATTACTTTTCCCCATTCTAAACAATGGAAAATTGTGCATTGAAAATATTTAAAAATAAGGGGACTATTTTGCCCTTAAACCATTTTTTGGTTCAGTGGTAATTGTAGGCTAATAAAAGTGTCAGGGTAATAAAACACTTTAAAAATTTACATTACTTTTGCTTAAAAGTGATTTACAGTTGCACTTGTGTCATAAAATATCAGTCAAGGGTGCTTTTTTTTTGTCAAACTTAATTAATGAACTTCTATTCATTAATAAAAATGTAACTAGAATGAAGTACAGTATCTTAAGTTAAAATTAATGGAAGTGTTAATCTTTTTAAAATAAACTAAAATAAGGGCACTAAATAGCTTTATAAATCACATAAATACCCATGAATCATTATCAATTGGACATTAATAATCCCAACAAAAATGACTAATCATTGTAAAATGCAAGTCTTATCCACTAAAATAAATAAAATTCATGCAAAAACTAACGGTGACTATAGTAACCATTAGTATTTCTCCCAAAACACAGCCCTGGCCCCCTATGACTTAGACTCAGGGTCGATAAAAGAGGGTTGAATGGCTATCTGAGCATATACGCCACTTTATGTATACAGTAAAAATATACATAAACATAACAAACCCATGTCTCACCTGGCGAATAGACAGTGGGTGTATTGTATATTGTAGTATAAGGCTTTTTATTCAGTTTTATTATAGGGCGACGACCACGCACATATCAAAGTGTGCACTGTGTTGTAGCTGTTGCCATGACAACAGTCGAGGCCTTTCTTTTCTACACACACCTATCAACACCGTAAATCATTTTACCAGAATAAGAAAATATAAAAAGAAGCTGCTGTTGGGTGGATTGTGCGCTGGACAGCTGCGTATAACTTATATTTCAACCGTCCCCACCTCAGTCCCCCTTCTCCACCCCCATGCACCCCATTTCCCTTTCATGTTGTCGCATATGGACCACGTGACCCTACCTACAGTAGTCTGTACTTTTGAAAAGTGTGTAAAAAGAATCAATGAACGCGTGCTCGCGCTTTCATCAGTCTACATATTGTATTATATTGTACAGGTATGTACCCCCACGCAACACCCTTTGAGCAGGGGCAGAGGGAAAATTGTATTAGCCCACCTTTATGTTATTACCTACTACATAAATGATGGTCAACCTTTTTTATCTAATGGCTCAGTTTGGGAATTAGAAATTGGTGGCAACTCCCTAAAAAAACATTATTTTAAACTTTCATTTTCGAAGATTTAATATAAATTATAAGGTAGTACGAATACTTTTGCTTTGATTTAGCCTAATTTTGCACTTTTGTTATCAAATGCCATTTTTCTAGTCAGATTTAATGTTTTTTTGAACAAATTTTTGTTAAATGTAGTGCAGCAGTTCTGTCAGATTTTAAAGCAAATTTAGTGCACTTTGTCAAATTTATAGGCAAATTAAGTGTATGATATGTAGTTTCGTATACTTTAGTACTGGTTTGTCAAATTTAGTGCAATTTTATCAAATCTAAAAAGAAAACTTGTTAAACATTTAAGCAAATTAAATACAGTACATGCATTTATGCTATTCTTAGTACAGTTTTGTCAAATTAAGTGTATTTTGTCCAATTTAGTGTGTTTTTTTTTTTGTTAAATTTAATGTACTTTGTCAAATTTAGTGCATGCATTGCATTTTTGTAGACTTTAGTACTAGTTTATAAATTTAGTGTTGCTTGTTAAATATTTAAGCAATAAAGTACATGCAAGTTTGCTATCTTTAATACAGTTTTTTTGAATTTAGTTTACTTTGTCAATTTTTAGGCAAACTTAGTCCATTCTGTTTCGTAAACTGAAATGCAGTTTTCTGAAACTTAGTTTTGTCATCTCAGTCTATTTTTACCAAAATAATTTTTAGATTTATATTTGTCAGTTCCAATGATACCTGTACGAGCCGGGAGACCCAGGTTGACAACCACTGACCCAGCTAGGTATACTACCTTTGATTCATTTACAGTTCCCCCATCTACCTTAAACTTCCTTTACAACAGGAAGGTGAGGTTGAACAGAGCATAACACATGGTGTGCTTCAACAAAAAAATCCACCCTCTTTTTCTTGATTGGTTGTACGTGCTGTTAAGGGGCTGATTTCAACCGTGCACTTCAAAATCAAGTCTAAAGTAAAAAAATAAAAATAAAAGCGAAATAGAAAAACCGTCTTTTTATAAACATAAATTGTGATGCTGCTGTTGCATGTTCATGTTGATGTTGGTGCAGCTTGGACAAATGCGGTGTACGTGCTCGCTGTTTGATATGCAATGATCATCAAATAAGTAATTGTGTGTGCCGAATGTGTTACATAATGATGGAGGAACTACACTGACCGATAAATGGATTACATTTAAACTTGAAAAGTGTGTCCGTTGAAGTTTCCTGTTAAAAAAAAATTACGACTTATCAAATGGAAATTTCGAGCAATTTGTCAGATTTGAAGCACACGACGTGAATTAAATTCAATATATTTTTTTGTGAAAATTTTTATGTTTTTGAACTTACTGATATTACTTCTTTAAAGATAATCTGTGTATGGTAAGTGAATGTTTTATTATAATTTTTAACATTTTTTACTGCGAATTTATCAAAGTAAATGTTGCAATGCAACTTGCTAAAATTTTTCAATGTAAAATATTTGGTACTTAAAAGCTGCATTAATATGACATGTGGAAGCCATTTGAGAAACTTTTAACTTTGATGCAAAACATCAAAATAATTAGTGACTTTAAAAATTAATGTTGGTAGGATTTTTAATTTAAAGGTTTAGGTACCAGTAATGTTTCAAACAGCTAATATGTTACACAAACCATTGCTGCTCCAAAATAAGTGGTACTAAACACTATAAATTAAGTTACAAAATTGCTTTTCAAATTTATGTAAAATTAATTAAGACAGATAGAGAATATGATTGCAATTTATTAATTTTTATGGTACAAAAAATTAGTTTATATTGCATTAAAATTCTGGCAAATTAGATTACAAAAACTCTTGTTTGAACATGTTAAGAAACATCAAAACACGAAACTTTTGTGTTATGAAAAATGGTACAGAAAAAAAAAGACTTTTAAATAAAATAAAAATGCAGATATTAAATTCTTTAAAAAAATAGTATAATTTCTAATATATTTCTTATGGTACTGGTGATACCGTCACTGTGACACTTAAATGCCAATTTTGATTAAAATTTAATGAAATTACTTTTAGTTTAAAAAAAATTGGTTTCTAGATGGCAATTTTCTGTTTGTAAATTAAATAAAAAAAATTGATTAAAAATTATAATAGCTCATTTTTAAATTTTGTTTATGGCCAAAAACATTTATTAAGTTACTGAGTGTTATTAAAGTTATTCAAAATGATAAAATTTTATTTTATAGCAACAAAAACTTTACTGGGTGTTTGTCCATTTTTATTACTTGTTTTATGGTAATGTTAATAATTCTTGTTTTAATAATAATAATAATAACAGCATGGGGCTTACGTGAATACAGCAATTTAAAGTAATTTTCAACTACCTCACAATATTACAATGTTAATTGTATCACGGCATAAAACTCACTTAATAAACTTACAAGAAATTATATTATTAAAGTGTCTTGAATGTCACTGTGTCAGCTGGTGCAATGCAATTGTGACAAAATTTTATGCTATTTAAGCCACGTAATGCATTTAATTGCATTGTTTATTGAAATTTTTGACACTTTTTTCCAAATCAAGTCTGAATCTTTGAAATTAAAATCCAAACTTAGGAAGTCCTAACTAAAACTATAATTTTTTAATCATTTAATGGCTTCATAACAGCAAGTAAATTATTTCCCAGGAAAAAACTGCAATACCGAGATGTGATTTTAACTTCCAAAGTATTTTTTATGTAATAAGGTGGGTCGTGAAGCGACATGGGAAGATTTGGCTATCAAAGTGAGTCAAAGAAACCGTCAAGTGTAAAATGTTTTTCATGAAAGGAATTTAGCTCAATTATTTAATCAGGCCATTGGTTTTCTTATAGTGTCATGCACAATTTTTTTGTCCTCACAATCAAATCATATACCACAAAATAATACATTACATAACTTAGTATATCTTGCAATAAGCAACTGAATTGTCAACTATTACAACACCTTTATATAAACTTACAAATTTTATGGAATCCTATAATACTTTTAAAGGCACACATTGCACTTGATTTTCAAATTCCACTTTGATCTACAAATTCCACTTTGATTTACAGATTCCACTTTATCGAATTTAACTCTGATTTACAAATTTACAAACTCAGATTTTTTAAATTCCATTTTATCAAATTCCACTTTGATTTTTTAAATTCCATTTGATCAAATTCCTCTTTGATTTTTTAAATTCCATTTTATCAAATTCCACTTTGATTTTTTTAAATTCCATTTTATCGAATTCCACTTTGATTTTTTAAATTCTATTTCATCGAATTCCTCTTTGATTTTTTAAATTCCATTTTATCAATTTCCACTTTGATTTTTTAAATTCCATTTTATCAAATTCCACTTTGATTTTCAAAGTTAATTTCATGAAAAAACCAAACTTATACATGAATTTTTCTTACAATCAATTGGATTTTTAAAGAAAATGATAAAAACTGCTTTTTTTTATAAGCGAAATTTCGTTTTATCAGATTCTCTGTGTTTGCTATATCTTAGAAACGTTAACATACAGTTGAATAGATGGATAACAGCAAAATGCCCCTAACAAAACGTTGCTATAACCGAACTTTTGTTAAAACGAAAATATTATAACCGTGTTTTAGTGTATTTATTCGATAAACATACTTTCAATTTCAAACTGAATAGTTATTTTGATTTAATTTTTATCTAATTTTCAATAAAGGCACAAGGGTACTTTTTTTTGTTGGAGAAAGGGGCTTTATTGGTTGTTTCTATTACAGTAAATATGCAATACATGTTTCCCTTATTTTATCATGAGACAATTCCCAACTGGGCTTTCGAAATGTAACTTAGTAGTACAGTACTTGATAATTATCTTGTAAAGTTCAACTTACCAAAAGGTTTGTAACTAAAGGAAGCCGTTTGGGATTATGAGAGTAAGGATGTTGTAGGAGGGGGATATTCGTTTATTGCAGATTTTAAAGTGGCCGGGACATTTGTTCCTTCCATTTATTATCCACATGTCCTTTCAAAAAAAAAAAAAAACATTTAAAACTTTTTCAAGTGCGTATAGAGTTATAAACATAAAAATGTTTTTAACCTTGTTGGGACCTCCATGTTCAGTTATCCCCACTTCCGCTTTACGGTATTCCTCCTACAACAAGCAAATATAAACCATATTTTAAAAGTATAATAGTGGACACAGACTTTTTTGTTTGTCATTTTGTCTTCATTTTTTCATTATGTCAATCGCAAAATATAACCGTTAAAAAAACAAGTCTGAAAATTAATAAATATGAATGAGCTTGTGGTGAAAATAAAGTTGCTGTAAAATTTTGAGTTGAATGTCTTTTGCCAGGGTGAAAAAACACTGTAATAAAATTACATTTGTTTACTTGTCTAACTTATTAACGAAATAATGATTTTTTTTAGTGTTACATGTAAATTAGAGTCTAAAAGACATATAGATTATTAAAATTAGATTGTAAAAAAAAGTTGAACAACTTTTTATTTGAAGTTGAAAACTTGTTAACAAACATCTAAACCGGAAGGAATTTTTTTGTTTTATTTTACCAGACGTTCTAGTTAAAAAATAATTTAATCGCATCGATTTGTGAATTGATTTCGGTTTTTTTGTGTTATTTATTTATTGATTGGCAGCATTTTTTCACATAAAAAAAGTTAAATTTATTTAAGAAAAAATATTTCCATGCATAATTTACTCTCAAAATAAAATGTAAGATGCGACCTTACTTTATAAAAAGTAACTTTTTTTCTTTAAAAAAATAAAAAGTCGGTCACACTTGCTGTTTCACGTCATAGCTTATGGAAAAGCATCATGCAAAAGTTGTCAATCGAGAAAAGTCAGTGTAATTTTGAAGGTGCAGATGGCTGAATTATAATGGCCAAAAAAAAGAGTAAAAGACTGACTTTGTGAAGCGTGTCCGTCCACGCTTTTAGCTTCTGGCTGTCCAATTATAATTGGATAACTACTGTTCATCCTGTCAGGAATTGCGCACTTAAAGGCGGTACGATAAAGTAATAAAACATTTAGTGTAGGGAAGGTAAACTGTCAGCAAAATTTTAAAAAAAAGTAAATTTGTTTTTTTTTGGACAGTTGGTCTACTTTGTAGAGGAAACAAATTTAAGTAAATATTAAAAAGTGCTTTTTATTTGCATTGAAAGTTTAGCATGTTTTGGTGTTACGCTTGCAATCTGTTATATGTTAATATAAAGTAAAGTCAATTTAGGTAACATAACAGTAAATAAATTTATTTTAAGTAAATAAGGCAAAATGTAGCTTAACTTAAATAAGAAAACATCGCTGAAGTTATTCCTTGTTTAATGTCAAAATTCTTAATTTGGGAGATGAAAGACAACATAAATTCACCAATTGGTATTTTTAATAAATACAGAATAAAGTTTTGAAAAACAAAGAATACTTTTTGATATACTTACAATAGAAATTATAAATTTTAGATTTTGAATTTTGTCACAAAAAAACTAAATCTGATGTTGTGACTTTAGTCAGCAATGTTGTGACTTCAATTTACAACATTGTGACTCTACATGGCAATATTTTGATTTTAATTAACAATGTTGTAACTTGGAGCTGTGTTGTGACTATGTTTTGCAAAGTTGTGACTTAATGTTGCTTTGATGTTACTCTGGGTTATTGTGACTTAATTTTGTGTTGTAATTTCATGCTGCAATGTTTAGACATAGTGTGACAATGTTCAAACTTCCTGTTCCGGTAAAAACAAATGTGTGGCATTTAATATGATTTACTCTCATTTAAAGATAACTGACTTTCCACATCCAGTTTATATGAAATAACTGACTGCAATCAAATTTGATAAATTGTTAATATTTAATGAAAGAAATGTAATTTTTTTCCTGAAAATTGAATATGATGTGGTTGAAAATTGAAATACATGAAAAATAATCAAAAATATAATTAGACAAAAACCAAAAGTATGAATTTTCCTGATTAAAAACAATAACTTTTTTTCCTTAACAATTCATTTAAATATGATAACATAAATTCCTTCTGAAATTAATTTTAAAAAAACTACATAACTTAAAAAAACCTCTGAAATTTAATAAGTTATTTACTTAAGTGAACATTGATGATTTTCTACGAGCTTATAACATGACCTGAATTCGTTATGTGTTTGTAAATAAAAATTCAAAACTATTGTGTAAAAGCAATTTAGTTCCTAACATAATGTAACAGCATAATCCACATCATTAGTCTGCCACACCCTGACTTTATTATACACAACATTCACAATAAACCACACTTTGTTACTTTTTTTTGGCTGCTCCCACGACAGTAACTTCCTCAGCAACCGATCAATTATCATTTGCTGAAATGATTAATCGATAGCAGCTTTAACAAGTCTGGAATCTCCATGCCAAAAAAAAAAGAAAACAAATAAAACTTAATGACAAAAATAATGTTTTTAATGTTATCAAGCACATAAACAATTCATCTTAATTAACAATTTAAATCGATGTCAACAACCCATTTAAGGGGATTGCCTTTTTCTAACAAAATACTGTAATAGAAAACGGTTTTTTAACATTGAAAAAATACCGGGTGATTTTCTAAATTAGAAAAAAAAATTTCTTCTTAGCAAATAAAGAAACGGGAAATTTAGACATTGGAACTTATGAGATTTAGTCTCGTTTCTTTATAACAATGTTTCAAACTAGAAAATCACCCGGTATATTGCACTACATTTACATTAACAACTTAATTTCTAGTTTTCCAGTTCAATAATAGTTGAAGGGCGTGGTAATCACAAACGACTTCTATTGATTGAATAAAAATAAGCTGAATTTATTGTTGACAAAAATATTTCAAAAATGTTTTTCTTTTTTGCTTTCAAAGTGCTGGATTTATGTTTTAAATAGTTTTAGTAACTAAATTTAGCTGCTTTGACGTTATCATTGATTTTGAACAATTGAAATTGATTTTATTTTTAATGATAATAAAAGATTAACTGGCTTAATTTTATTGTTGCAGAACTCAATTCAACTTTAACAATGGAGCTAAAGATGCTGTCTATATTTTGCCTTTGTATACTTCAAATGATCCATACAATTCAATCTAGTCTTTCAAATAATCAAAACATTTCATCAGCATTGTCATACCCAGGAGATGTAAGTATTAACCTTTGTCTTTAAACTTTTATTTTACTAATAATCGAACTAAACAATATTTTTATTATGCGCAGATTTACATAGGATTATTAATAGATTTGCATAAAAAATCTCTAACTGATCCAAACCAATGTGGAGAGCTAAACCCAGCATCAGTGCAAAAGCTATGGGCAGCTATTTGGGCAATTGACACGCTCAATAACCAAACTGAAGAAAATATGCCTAAATTAGGTAAACGGAACTTTAAAACTTATTTGTAGTGTTTTTAAATGGTTACAAGAAATGGCTAAGAAAGCATAAAGAAACGAGACAAAATATGACTAATTACAATGGCAATTTTTGTGAAGAAAAAAAGTGCCAATAGAAAAGTGAGACTAAATCTCATCTGTACAAATGACGAGTTGTCTCGTTTCTTTATTGCTCTGGAAAACATTTTAAATACAGGAAACATTAAAGTGAATTTTTATATATGTTTTAATTAAAAAATATTTTTTCAGGTTTAAAAATTTATGACACATGCGATAACTCGTTGACAACATTACATCACACATTGAACATTCTTCGATTGTCCACCAATGATTTTCCCTTGTCTGTGTGTGAACAGCAACAGCCTGATCAACGCCCAACCAATTTGCTGAAATTGCTAGGTAAGATGAAGTATTATTAATTTTGTAAATGACTTTGTTAATTATAAATATTTGCAATTTTCTAGGCGTTATCGGATTGAGTGAAGCGGATGTTTTGAGGCCAGCGTTCAGTTTGTCGCAATTGTACTCGGTGCCTCTTATATTGGCAAGCCCATCCGCAGCCAGTGTACTACCAGCCCAGAATAATGTACTTACAACGGCTCCAACAGTTGCCAGTCTAGTTCAAGTAAATTGCGGCTTATTAATTAATTTTTAATGGTCTATTGTTTATGATTTTATGCTGATATCATTGTATTGTTAATGTAGGCGGTGGTGGCTCTGCTTGAAGAACTTAATGTTAAAATGGTATCTACTTTATCATCGAGTTCAGCAGCCTTGCAAGATATGACTGGCTTGGTTTATGAAAAAAAGATTGCAATTGTTCAGAGTGTGGCTATCAATTTGGATAATTTAAATCAGGCGGCAATTGAAGTTATTTTTCCTCTGGTCAAAAGTAACACAAAGGTAACAATTAAATTAAAAATTTGAAAGAATTATAAAAACGTATAAATAAATTGAGAAAACTGAGAAGTAACTGATAAAATGTTATCAAAATTGTCAAAAAATGATCAAAAAATTTGCAGATTCTTTTTAAAATGACCAATTTCTAGATGTTTTTAGTAAGATTATTGATTTTGAGTTATTAATTAAAAAAAATTATAATTTTTTAGGGAAGTCGTGTCATTGTACTAATGATGGAGCCTAACGAAATCGACATGTTGGTTTCTTTACTTCGAGAACAACGTCTTGTAAACTTGGATAATATTGTGTGGGTAATTGCCTGTCCTGTAGCTGACAAGTTCCAAATAATGCAGTGGGGTCATGTGTTGACCAACGCATTTCTGGTCACTCCTCATCCAGTCATTATGCACGAATTTCAAGATTCATTTGTAAGAGCTTTATCCAGAAGATCAATTACTAAACCAATGGCTATTGATGGATATTTGCAGTTGGTTTATAACTGCTCAGCTCATGATGAATTGTCAGATAAGAAAAAATGTTCGCAACTGACTCTTGCTGATATTCAGCAAGGATTTCAGCAAGACCCCAATGTCCCATTTGTCAGTCAAGGAATATCAGCATTGGCAGCTGCTTTGAGAATGCTTCAGATTGATAACTGTGAACTCAGTCAAACGCCATGCAATGAACAGTTGCAGCCGCCACTATTTAAGAAGACATTAAATTATCTGATGAAACTCAGTGTCAATATTCAGGGAAATGAGCCAAAAGAAGTTGAAGGAACAAGACTGAAATTTACAGAAGATGGGAAATTAGTTTTCAAGCATTTTGACGTCTATTTTTTTAATGGAACTTCCCCACCAATTCAAGTAAAACAATTTTAAAGTTATCTAGTTTACAATTTATTTAATATTATTTGGTATCTCTAGATTGGTTGGTACAGCGACAACATTGGTTTGAAAGTAAACATGATATGGAGACAAAGACCGTGGACAACTCGCTTGTATGCCACATTTTCAGAGTTGGAAGTGACTGAAACATCTGAAGTTGAAATGCCTTCTGGTACTTCAGTGGGGAAAAAGTCGTGGGTCAGTGTATTTCGGTTTAACCATTCCCACTTTGTGGCTAGAGGATGGGCCACAACTGTTATCATCATAGCTGCTGCAGGAGTGCTGATGACTGCTTACATTTTCGTCTACGTATTAATTAAAATTTGTGATCGAACTCTTACTGGCAACCAGTTTTTAGGGATCCTTCTACTTATCAGTGTTATGAGTATGTATTCAACCTGCATCTTGTTTGTCATGCCTCCATCTGAAGCCATGTGCAACTGGAGAAACTTTTTGCATTCATTTTCATATGCAATGTGTTATGGAGTTCTCTTCGTCAAAGTAATGCAACTTCGCAGTTTGGTTTCTTTAGGTTTAGGAGGCAGACTAAGTCATCTCAATCAAGCATTTACTTTGTTTTACATGGTCGGTCTTCAAGTTGCTCTGAACATCCAATGGTCAATTCTGACTCGACCAGTTTTCGGTGTCATGATGGTTGAGAATAGCGATGGAAGTGCTGAGCCAAGATGCTTAACAACTCCCAGTGATTTTGTATTTTCACAAGTCTATGTTATGCTTCTACTAATACTGACTTTTGGTTACGCATTGTATACCCGGAATATTAGAAGGAACCATAACGAAGGACGCTGGGTACTTCTGGCATCAGGCATGAGCATTCCAGTATGGATAGCTTGGATTACAGCTTATTTATTAGTCCCCACAGAGTACCAGGAAACTGCTGTGTGTGGTGGACTTATTCTCTCGGCCACAATCGTTGTCTGCGCCGTGTTTTTCCCCAAAATCCATACTTTAAATGTCAGGCACAAGGCAGCAATCAAACGGAAGGAACTGACATCTTCAACTTCCACTGCAACAGTGTTTTCACTAAGTCAAGATCTGATTGATCAAACAACATCAGGGTTAGATAAGAGCTCAAAGGCAGCTGTGCCTCCAAACTTTTACTCCAGCAGCTTAGTCAGGAACCACCACGCATTTGAGGCGAAAGATAAAAGATTTAAAATAATCAATGAAAAAACTGAAGCAAAATGAATTGTTACTTACTAGACATTACAAGTCCTTTTTATAACTTAATATAGTCTCTCAGTGATGTATATTGTTATATCTTAATTACAGGAATGTTATATTAAATATATTATGTAATAAATATAGTATTAAAATTACTTTTTTAATAAATTTTCTTTTGGTTTGTATTGGTGAAGCAATTTTATTTCTTAAAATAAAATTTATACATTTTTGACTATTTTAGTGCAATTTAATTTGCAAGGATAACATGCTCCACTGCAATTCATCAATTTTATCAGCGAAAATGAAATGACAAGGTTACTTGTAGGAATCACTAAAAAAATAACATTTAATTAACATATAGTATGTGTTTGGCAAAATGCTGATGTAGTTACCAATATTTTGAAGTTGTTATGATGACATGATTTTTGTTTGTGAATTTCAAAGTTTATGTCTTGAGATTAAACTAACATGATTTCTTAATCTTTAACCGTCGGTAGGAATATGTTCAATTCTCAAAATCGAATTGAAACCAGATCTCATCGTTGTGCAATATGAAAATAATCTTCAGACCAGAATTTGACCTATATGAATAGAAAAATTAATGTCAAATTAATAAGTTTAATTTACTGAATGTGTGTGGGACTATAAAATATCAATGGATTTGTAAATCGATTCCAGTTGATCTCTGCGCGTGGCATGGTGATTTTTCGTCGGAAATCTAAAATAAGATCGATCAAATTATGAAATGTGAGAAAACATTAGTAAGTAATTACTTTATTTATTTAATAGATAAAATCAAGGAAACTTAATCTTGTATTATAAAAACAAGTTTATTCTGCAAAATGTTTACATCATATGAAGAAAACGTACTGTACAATATAGTTTTTTTTATTTATAAAAATAATTTGGAAATGAATTGGAATTTACAGTCATTTCGTTTATGTACATTAGATTACTGTAGAGGAATACGCAGCTCAAAACACTTGAAGTTTTACTATAGTTTTCTTACAGTTTTATCCAGTTTGTTAATGTATGGAAAGACGTTTGTTTAAAAATGAAAAAAAAAAAAACACTTTAAAGTTAAAAGTCATTTTTAAACGTTAAGTAGTTTTTCAACAATTTACTTGAATGAGTATTTTTGATAAAGATTTTATCAATGTTTGAAGTTCTTCAAGTAGATTCACTACTTAAGTTAAAGGCAACGTACTGTAGCTTAGGCAATACCCAAATAGGATTTGTAATGCACTTTTATTAATAACTAAACTTAAAAACTCTATTTTGATGGTTGAAACTTATTTGTTTGTACTATTTTCAATTATACAAATCCAAAGGTAGGGCATTCAGAGTAATTACAGAGCCTTAAAAATGAAATTTAGTTAAAAATCACTATTATTAATGTCTTAAAAGTTTAAAGTAGTAATTTGGGATCTAAGAAAAGTCACGTTAGACATTCTAAAAGTCATTAAGAATCAATATAATTAGTTTTATGAACTATTTAGGCAATTCAAGGCAATGTTCTGTGTCTTAAACGTCAATTTTGTAATTAGGAAGTCAAATTTACTATTAAAAGCCAGCATTTTGTGTTTTAATTTGTCATTATAAGCTACTGTTTTGTGCCGTAAACGACAGATTTTTTGATTGAAGCCAAATTTTTGTGTCCCAAATCTCAGATTTGTCAATAAGAGTTATTTTATGGTAATGAAATGGTTTTTAGTAAAGGTCAATGTAGTCATTAGAGGCCAAAAATGCTTTAAATAGCCATTATATCATTACAATCAAACATCTTGTGTCTTAAAACTCAATGTTTTGTGTTTCAAATACCAATTTTGCTTTTAAAAGACAAAGTTTTGAGTTTTAAAAGATAGATTTGTCACTATCAGTTATATTGTGTCTTAAAATTTAGATTTAATTGTTATGATCCGAAATTTTATCATTAAAAAACATAGAAACCAGTTAGTTTGCCAAATCTTTGACACTACCATCCCATGACGTAAAACAAAATAAATTTTATGAATTCTTGCTGTTTCATTTAAAATTAAGCATTTTGTGTTAAAAAAAAATTTGCATTAAATCTTTCATATCAGCAACATTTACGAATTTAAATAAGTTTTTTCTCTGAAGTATTTTATGTATACAGTATAAAAGGTTAAATTGTATGTATATGCCTCAAATTATTTATGCTAAAGTCAGAGAGGTCAGAGACTTTGAAGAAAAAAAATTGATAAACATGCTTTTAAACAACCAATTTCTTTGTCCTGCCATTTCCTTACATTAAAAAATGCTGAACATTAAATTAAGAAAAGAGAGATAGAGGAATTGAGCTTTTGCAAACGTGATTATTATATTGATTTTCTTGAATCGTAAACAGTGACATATAGATGAGGAAGTGATAAATTTCTATAAAATTTACCCCCTGCTGTTTACCATTAACCAAGTCAATATCACTGGTGGCGAGTTTTTTTTATTTCTATCTACTTATCAGCATATCCGTTTTAAATGTTAAAACTAGCAGTTCTAGTAGCTCATGTCTTTGGTTACAAAAAAAATGTCAGACGAGAATTTCAGATAAAAAAGTTTTAGATAAACATTTGTTATATGTAAACAGTTGATATTTCAGCACATTGAACATTTGAAATTAGTTTTGTAGCACAAAATGGCGTACTAAGTTATGGGTTGAGGCACCTGGGGCAACATTTATTTTTAACCCCATCTTACATTTTGACCAACTTTTAACTAAAGTTTTAAAAAATTTCAATAACTATATGCAACTTTGAAAAACTTGCTGCAGAAAAGCTTAAAAAACATTTAAATAAATTTGAAATCAGATAATAAATTTTAAGAAAAGTATTTTGAAAATTTACAAATTTTTAGCAAATTATTTTCAAAATGTGTAATAATTTGTGCCAAAGTTTGCCTCAGTCCTCACTAGTACACCAAAAGTACAGTATTACCCAATGTCATGCATGCTATTTTGGCAATTGATGTAAAATTGGAAACGTTAAAACATGTAACAAAAATAATATAAAATGATGGCACTATTTAATTTAAATTATTTAAAAAAAATTTTTACAATGGAAATTTACACGGACGTCTCGTTGGATCCTTTAACTTTCTTATGTCTTTTTGATTTTGTTGGAACTGCTTCAACACCACTAGTCCTATTTACACATGGTCGATAAGCAGTACTTTTGTTGTCCAATGAAGCTGGAACCACATTTGCACGGTTCTGAGATGATAAAAGTGGAACATTTGTTAAGTTGTATAGTTTATGATGAAGATGAGTTGAAGAAGATGATGTGGTTGAGTGATGATGGTGGTGGTGATGATGAAGGATGCTGCCATGAGACGTTGACGTTGAGGTTGTGGTAGTTGCTTGAGGATGCACAGGTGGTACCATGTGCATGGAAGATGATGTTTGTGATAGAGAGCAGCCAGTGTCACGCGAATGTACACTGTGATGATGACTATGAAGCACCGTATGAGGATGACGACAACTGGGTGCTGCTGCGGAAAAATTAACTGATGCTTGAGTAGCTGCTGGTAATAAAGCGGCTGTATGACCGTAACCACCAGCCATTTGTTGATTGGGATTCACGTTCACTCGCTGGCCTAACTTTTGCCATGATTTGAATGTTTTACTGGACCAAATCCACATGCCACTTGTGATTCCAACCACTAACGACATGAAAATTTTTAGCATGAAGATCTCAATGTTTGGTGAGCTCACATAAAATTTTTCTGTTTAAAAAGAAAAAAAAAACATTTAAAAACAATTTAATATTAGCAAATAATTGTTATAAACTTGTATATACAGTTTAAGTGGCAAATAAGATGGTAATACTGAAAAATGGGGAAAGTAAAAATGTACAGTAACACAAGAGGCAAGCAAAATTGCATTTCTAATTTCTAGATGTGGTAAATCAAATTGTATTGCAAACTTTTAAGTGGCAATATAGCGTGTAAAATGAAATGGTAATACTGTTCAATGTGCAAGTAAAATCTTATATTTTGTTGCAATTTGGCTAACAAAATTATACTTTAAATGTGGCAAGTACTGTACAATCTTATAACAGAGTATCAAGTAAAATCTTATAACAAATTAGCAAATAAAATGGTACTGCAATGCAACAAGCAAAATTACAAAGTGGCAAGTAAACTTAAAATTGGAAACAAAATAGCAAATAAAAATTTACTTCACAGTGCAGAGTAAGTTATTTTAGCAAGTAAAATATCGTGTACATTATTGTGTCAAGTAGCAATTGTATATTTGTGCAATGTAGCTAGTAAGACTATAACAAGACTAAGTTATTTAAAATTTGGTTTTATATGGCATTTAAAAAATTTAATTTAAACATGTTAATGTGGAAAGTAAAATTCGCAAAATAGCAAAAAAAAAGTTCCTCTTAACATGGCTAGTAGATATGATAATGTGGAAAAAAAATAGTAGCCCTACTGAATAATTTTAAACAAGACAAATAAACACTGTTTAAATACCGTATGGCACGTAAAACTGAAATGTGATAAAGCAAAAAAAAAAATACTAAAGCAATGCACCGTAATCAGTAAACTGTTAAGGCAATTCATTTCATCGTGTAAGTAAAACCTTTACACTGTTCAATGTGGTAAAGAAAGAAAAATTAAATATAAGGTGGCAAGTTGCCATTTTGTGTAATGCAGTAAGTCAAAAATTTGATACACCATTCAAGTAAACATTGCACAGTGTAAACTCCAAAGTAAACAGTTTTCGTACCATGTACTGTTCAAAAAAAAAAAAGTAAATATTTTATTTAACTTTGTGTAAGTAAAAAAAAGGCTGTGTTACTGTATAATACCTTCCTAACAGCCCTGCATTATTCATTTACAGTAACTAAAAGAAATTCTTAAATGGCAATTTTTATTTTTTTTCTTCTTATAAATCATTTTAAAGTATGTTAGTAAGACTTTCTTACAATTTACAAAACAAAAAAAAAGTATAAAAAAGTGTTGAAAAGTAGTAGGGAGCTTGAAGCATGTCATTTTCTTTGTATAAAACAGCAGTGCGTGCAAGACAGGTAATTAATGCTTCATTAATCTTAATTACCGACTTCCTTCACAAAAACTTTACAATTAAAAAAAAACTGTTAAATATCATTTTAATATTTGTATACGTTTGTAAACAGTTGATTGTCTACACATCTAGTGTAACTAATTGAGATTCCTAACACTAAGAAATTAAAAATTGCTTTGTAGAAATTAACTTAGGAAAAAAATAAATATGTGAACAGGGTGTGTTCAAAAAGTAATAGGATTAGGTTCGTTATACATGTAATTAATTTCCTTTCCTTTCATTTCTTTGACAAATTAATTGGCTTAGGAAATTATAGGAAATAAAGGACACGTGATTAGTCACTCTCATTGATGTGATAGTTCTGTTTGCACAGTTTCAGAACTTTTATGCTGTTTTAGCTTTTGTTTCTCATGACAATTAGTTTGAAACACAAAATAAATTTATTTGAAAAATATAATTGAATTGATTTAGGTCATTTGTGTAGCATTAGCCAGTTTTATATAGTTGGTTTGGACATCTCGTTAGTTTACTTTGGGAATTGAAAAATAAAAAATAAAATTTGATTAAAACATTTATTAAATGAAATTATACAGTATTTAGTCAGTTGTTTTACAGCACTCAGTTGAAGTGTAACAATTACATTTTGCTACATTAAAAAATTTTATTTCTTTATGGTAAGAAACAAACGAGACAAATCGCCATTGAAACGCATAAGATTTCGTCTCGTTTCTTTATTGACACTTTGTTTTTTCATTTTAATAATCAAACGAGATAAATAGCAATTGAAACCGATAAAATTTATTTTTGTTTTTCATAGCAGGTTTTTTTATGGTAATATAGATTGGAATTGATTAGATTTAGCAAAGAAAAAAAATACAAGATAAAATTTAGTTTTGAAAGAAATGTTAAATGATTTGCTCAGATTCAGTACATCAAAATAATCATTGATTACATTTTTTAAAGGAAATTTTTTGATTTTTTCTTGTTTTAGTGTTAACAAGCAGAGGGCTATTTTGCACAACCAATAAGTAAACTTTGTCTTGTTACCTTTTGAACACACCTTGTATAATCACTGGCGAAACATCAAATAAACAATACAAAATAAAACAAATAAACAAACAAAAATTTTCTTTACCTGACTCTGTTACTACATTTTCATTGTTTACATTGAGCATCAACCATGACTCCCTGTGCCCGTACTCATAAAAATAGCTGGCGACAACGCAGGTAGCTGGAACCGTGTAAAGCACACCAAAAATCCCTATCCTAACCATCAAAACCTCCAGTTTGTTTGTTTTTGTCCCTCTTGTCTTCATGCGCTTTCTTATGTGAAAAAGTGACAGAAAGCCAGCAAGTAAAAAGGAAGTTCCAACTAAGAGGTAGGCAAACAGTGGACCGAGCACAAAAGCTAACAGATGCTGCACACTTTGGTTCCCAACATAACACAACCCAGTTAGCTCATCAGCATCGGCCACTTTAAGTACAAGAATAACAATTGTCTTAGCAGCTGGAATGGACCAGGCAACAAGATGAAAGTAACTTCCCAGCCTCTCAATGGCCTCGTGTCCCCATTTGAGACCGGCTGATAAGAACCAAGTCAGTGTCAAAATAACCCACCATATGGAACTCGCCATTCCAAAGTAGTACAGTAGCAGAAACACGATGGCACAGTTAGTGTTCCCTAATCCTTCTTGAATTAATAAATAATTTTGCTGGCTGCTGTCCAATTGGCAGGAGATTTGATCACTTCCGGCCACTAGACGCACTAGAAAGCCAACGCTGTAAATGTTGTAGCACATGGATAGAAAGATGATGGGTCGTTCTGGGTACCGAAACCTCGATGAATTGATGAGGAAAGTCAGAATTGTGAACATTGTGGAGACAAAACACAAACCAGCCCATACTGCCATCCATATTTCAGCAAATTTTTTATCCTCTTGGTTGAAATTGACATCCACTCTGCACATCTGGAAACACTTTCTGCTGTGGTTTACGTAAACAAAATTGTCTGGTTTTCTGTACATGAGGCATGAGGTTTGGTCGGTGTTTTTCAACGTGGTCGCCACTTCAGACCTATCGGTCTCAGTAACACGGCTAGTTGTGCGTCCACCTGGACCATAATATCGGGTCCTTGGTGTGTCTCCACCTTTTACCGACTCCTCTCTGGGCCCCTCCATACACATATGTTTCTGATTATTTTCCGGTGGGAATTTACTGCAATTAAGTCCGGGAGGCCACGGATAGCCAAATTCCTTAAGTACTGGCTGGCACCGTGAACGTACATTTTCACACAGGGGCCTACACGGACCGATAGGAACGGCCACTTTCTCGGTGCACATTGGAACATACGCAGAGCACAGAAAAAATAGTAACTGACTGGAACATCCATACTGAATTAATGGAGTGAAAGTCTGGAGCTGTAAATCGGCGTCTTTCTGTAGTTCATGCCCGACTAAGTTTGGCATCCCAGTCACATTATACCCTAAACCACGGCACATATCCAACCTGATCGGTTCGCATGTCCTGATGTGTTCTCCCGGAGCTGCCGCCACCGCCGCCGAAGAAGGCGCGGTGGAAGCCTCAGCCAATAAAATCACCGTAGTTAGGCTTAACAACAACCCCGTCAAACCCGAGTTTAACCGCCGTGTAACAGCAACAGTTGTCTTAGCTGCTTGCATTTTGGGCTTTTGCACTCAAACTTATCAATAATCTTGATTAACTAGGTATAAAATGGAAAAATATTTTTGATGTCACCTTGTGCAGCACTTATACTTGACCTCGATTAAGCTCATGACGTTGAATGATCACCAAGGCAACAATCAAGAAAAAAATTCCTGATGGGAAAAACAAAATTCATGCGGCCAAAAGTTGATGCACTGCGGCAGCCACTTGAAGCCAAATTCCCGACGAACATTTGCCACTCCCCGTCATCGTACAGTGGTGATTTTCGTTTTGAATTTTATTTCCTTTATCTGCCTTTGCTTCTGCATCACTTAAAGAAAAAGTTTCTTGTACTTTTAACAGCTTTTGACGAATAACAAGAACATGGTCTGAGGAATGCAACACACAACTCAACTAGTGGAATTGCAACTTGAATAATATTACGTACTGAAATGCTCTAGCAAGTTAGCAACATGAGCATTTTTTTCTTCTGGTGGATGTTGCTTTGGCTGTTTGTAATCCTAAATAATGCCACCTTCCCCCTTCAAAACTCCTCTCTCAACGACCCCCTGGTGTGACTTGTATTTATTTCTCATACACAAGCAGCAAGCTCCTTTGACTCCTTTGGAAGATTTTTGGGGTTTGCAAAATTGGGAAGAAGAAGAAGAGCTCCTTTCCAACAGTCCCAACTCAGCTCCTCTCCTAACTCTTGAATAATTTATTAACACGTTTACACACAGAGCAAACTTCAAAACAATTTTTTCCCTTTCCACCCAACTCAATTCCACATCTCCGGCCCACAACCAAACAACACCCCTTCATAATTTTTTTTTGTTGTTGCTTTATCTAATAACTTACAAATAATTTAAGACCACCGAATAGTAAAGCTAAGTACGTGGCAGCCATTTATTATTTTTTTATAGCTAAACTATGTTTACTTTTGATGGCCATTATTAACTAGCTGCTTTTTCATAATGATATACAAACCGCATCATTTATATTTATATGTATAAGCAGTTTTTATGTTGTTTTTTTCTCTCTCTCTACTTTGCTCATTATTAGGCTGTTGCATGCCGAATGTGGATAGACATTTATAAAAATAAATTTATTTTGACTGTAAATATGGGTTACCTTCATTGTATGATCTGCATACTGTATATGGCTGCCCTGATTATTCAATTTTTTATTTTTTTATTTTGAGAGGTAAAATGGGTGTCATTTAACATGTCATTTGAAATGCACTAACGCGCCATGTTAAGTGAATGGAAAGTTTTGGTAAATTTTTAAAACATATAAAATTTTATGAATGACTTGATTCAGTGTCAGAAAAGAAATTCGCTGGTTTCTGTTGAATGATTTTTTTTTTTTTTTTATTATTTGTAGCAGTTTTGTGGAAGAATTTTGGTTTTTATTTTCTAACTTTCTACTGACTAAATCTTATGTGGGTTTTGGTTGCTAAGTTCTTTTACTTGCTGTATTTTATTACGGTTTTAGTGACCATTTTTTATGGCTTTTTAGAGATTAAATTTTATATGGTGATTTACAGTTTACTGGTTAAATTTTATGTGGCATCTTAGTGGCTCAACTGCATATATTGTATTTTAGAGACCATATTTTTAATGATGATTTATAGTGACTTAGCCGGGTGATTTTCTTTATTGGTACTTTTTTTACATGGCTAGAAAGAAACGGGACAAATTGCTATTTGAACTGTAATAAGTGCTTTGATAAACTGAACTTTCCATTACGAAAAAACCTATTTAATTTCAAAGACACAAACTTTTTATTTAGGAAACAAAATTGTGATCTTAGGAAACATTATTGTAATTTTTAGACACAAAATTCTAATCTTAGGAAACAGTAATTGTAATCTTAGGATCTAAAATTGCAGTTTTTGTAGACAGAATTGCAATCTTAAGAATTGAAATTTAAAGATTTTATTTAAAAAGTTGCTCAAAGTTTTTAAAGTACATCTAGTATTTAGTTTAACCAAAATGTCTGAAAAGAATTTTATTTTACTCTTTAAACTTATCAAAATACTAAATTTAGCATCAAGCAAATTGAAATGGTAGCTACTCTAATCAAATTCCAATAAACTAAGCTTAAATGAGCCATGTAATTAATCACTAAATTTAGTTGTTGAATGTATTAAACTTCTAAACTTTTGAACCACTGATGTTTACACAAGGGGGCAAAATTTCATTTGGGGCGTTCATTTTTCCACTATGAGTCAGAGGGTAAAATGAAATTTTGTTTATAAAAGAAAATTTTAAAACTCTCAAAATATTATTTAAGAAGTAAAAAAAAATTTTTCCTTGGTTGTTTATTTTTTATTTATTATTTTTTGTTTTTGTAAAGTGGAAGATGTTTGAAGTGATAGTGCTGCTGTGTAAAATAGTAAAATAGTCTCTCTCTCCCTCTTATATCTGGTGTGGGACACTTGAAATGCGATAAGCCAGCCAGATAAAACAACCTTTTGCCTCTCTCTAACTATCTTTATGTATTTTTTTAAAGAAAAAACTAGCAACTATTTTCAAACATGGCAACCAATGGAAAAAAAGCTTTAACAGCACACAATTTATCATCTCAAAAGTTTTGAAGCTGCTGCACGATTGGCGTTGAGAATTCGAAACCCTCTTTTAAAATTGATGGATGGGAATGAGGAAAGGTGGACGGGAGGGGGGTTACAGAATTGGGGGTGGGGATGGTTACTTAAGGGGAAAACGTTTTCAAGTGGGTTGGGAGGGTTGAAAGGATGGAAATTTCACCCCTAGGTCGACTTGAAATGGATTATGTCAAGCCAAAATGATTCTTCTCTTTCAACCTTCTTTTCTTTTCAATTTTTCTTCAATCTTTCTTATTACCCCCTCAACCCCCCCCAACCCTCTTTAACTCTCTTATACATAGTTGTGCTGCTTTCTTATCTTGTTTTCCTTCTCAAACCCTCCTTGCCCCCACCTCCTTCCACTTCTTGTTAAAATAGCATTGATGTTAATGCGGCAGGGCTGTGTGCTTTTTATATTCAATTTGGGGCCCTGGGCAAAGGCCACTGGACAAAGCCATCATTTTTTTCTTCTTTCATTCAAAATTGTATTGTTTTATAAACTATTTTGCAGTAGATTTTCTTACTCTTTTTTTTTTTTTTTTTCAATGAACAACTGCAAAAATGTTTTGAATGCAATTTAGTATTAGACTGTTAACTCAATTTTAAGTTATTTTGTTTTAATGGATTTCAGTTTATTTATTTCTAACTGCTGAAACTGTAAATATTCCTTTGTTATTAGTTATTTATTGGTTATTTTTATTTAAGTTTTTAATGAGTGTTAGGATTCTTTATTGATAACCATGATCAGGTTTAATCTTATTATATTTAGTGCACTAGTAATACTAATCGATTGGCCATATTTATTAATTTTTGTAGTATTTTTTCACATTTTATCTAGATTTTTGCAGATTATAATTAAGTTTTAACATATTTAAATTAAATTATTGAACGTTTCATGATTCTAGTTACACTTTTTAATAAATTTCTACGTTTTAGCAACATTTTTGCACATTTTAGTTACATTTTATGATTTTATCTCGATTTTAATTACATATTTCTTCATTTCAAATACGATTTTGTAAATTTTTGCTACTTTTTTGCTCATTTCAAATACCTTTTAACACATTTTAGTTTAATAGCATTCAAGTACAAATTAGTTTAGCAAAGTTTAAGCACATTTTTCCACAATTCACTATGTTAGCCACTTTTTAATCATATTTTTCTTTATTTCAACTACATTTGTGCAAAGTTTATTATGTGAGCTACTGTACTTTTACGTTACATTTTTGCATATTTTACGATTTTATCTACATTTTTATTACATATTTGCTCATTTTAAATACCATTTTGTACACTTTAGTTGCATCTTTCCTTATTTTAAGTACATTTTTGAATTTAAAAACGTCCAAATGACCATCATAAATCATTTTGTAATTCGTGCAATGATAAATGACAGTTACTTGCTGCAATATAAGGGGTGCAAGAGTTGCAAATCAGTAAAATCACCATGTTATAAAAACTTCAAAAACAGTACAGAACCAGTGTTTTAACATTCAATGTTAAAAAGTTGTATACACAATGATAAAGGGAAAAAAAACCAGTATACTACACCAGTATTTTGAACGTTAAACGTTTAGCTGCTCCAAAATAAACAACAATATTGTATAGTTAATTTTTGTGATGTAAACTGAATGAAATAAAACGATATAGGTATAAAAGAGCAGGCACTGAAATTCAATTATAAACGGCACTGCTTTCCATTTATCGTTTTGACAATTTGTGCATCAAACAATTGAACCCCCTGCTGTACCTGCTCCATGTACAACAAAAACAAAAAATTTCAAAAGAGTAGTTTTTATGTATGGGGATTGGTGAGCAGGGGAAATAACTTTGGGGGGTTGAGGGTTACAGATGAGGGGGTGGAAAAGGTGTGGTCAGCTTGTTATGGAGGTAAAAAGTGGAAAAACAAGTTTTGTGTTTGTAAAAGCTTGAAAACCTAGTTTACACTATCAATTTTGTGATTGGCGATGATTTATAGGCTGGTTGGGAGTGGAAGTTACAGGAATAGCAATTAAGCCCACTATAATGGCCGGTTTTCTCTATTGTAATCAAAGTCCCTCCCCACCCACTCAGCCACCCTTCTTCTTTCCATTTCACAATCTTTTTGTTGTTGCTCATTCTCAAATCTTAAAAAAAAACCTCCCATCTTATATCTCTGTTTTTCTTATATATTATTTTTCTTTTTACCCCCTTCAACATTATTATAATATGTACACTGAAATAATAGGGGGCTCCTTCCTTTCTTTTCCATTGGTTGAATTAACATTTTAAGTTTCAAAAAAAAAAAAAATGATAAAAAAATAAAAATATATAACGATGACTTAAAATGTTAAGTATCTTGCTGAAAAGTTGAAATTAACAATTATTGCATCTTGGAATTATTGTGTAAAATTATTTGCAATTGTTAGGGAGGAGATAACAATATAATGAGTTTGTGTTTTTTTTTTCTTAGAGGTTTTTTTATGTTTTGGTTTTTGCGCGGTGGAAATGCGCAGTGGCATTTTACATGAACACACGTGACAAATGCTTGGGAATGTTAATTTGTTTTAACTTTTTATTGACATTTTTTAAGTGTCGTTTTAAACCAGATTTGTAGTTATGGCAATTTTTATAAACAAGTTTTCAACTTTTGGTAATAATGTTTATTCAGAAGTTAATGGCATTTTTGACAAATTTTGTGGGCAAGTTTTGTCACTTTTTTTTAACAAGCTTATGACAAATGTTTGACAGTTTGGGATGTTTTATATACTGTGCTGTAATTGTCTTGGCCACTTAAATTTTGGTAATTGGTTTTTGTTTGGCTAATTAGTAATTAACTTGTGTTATTTTATATACAGTAATATGTTTTGCTTATTTCATGCCAATTTTATGCTCATTCTTTACAATTTGCTAACCAGTTTTAGCAATTACTTGGCAGTTGAAAAAATTTATTAGTAATTTTTTTTGCAAAAGTGTTTTAAATACCATGAGACACTTTAAATTGGCTACAGATTTGAAAAATTGTAACGATATAATGTTTGCCAAATTGTGCAATAGAAAATGAAAACAAAACAGTAAATTAAAACACAAACTAAAATAAAAACAAATTTCGCGAATGAAGAAATTCATGTTGTTCAGTTTAGAAAAATTTAAAAAAGTTTTAGAAATTTCTTCAGAAATTATGGGAAGTTCTTTCAAAGTTATGAAAGTTTCAGAAATGTTATAAAAAGTTTCTGAAAAGTGATAAAAAGTTCCTGAAAAGTTATCAAAAGTTCCTGAAAAGTTATCAAAAGTTTCTGTAAAGTTATTAAAAGTTTCTGAAAAGTTATTAAAAGTTTCTGAAAAGTTAAGGAAAGTTTTTAGCAAACCATAAAAACGCTTAACAAATTTTAACCATTTATTTTTAATCTGTAATCGTGTATTGCACAAATTTGTTAGGTTTGTTTTATTATTTTTGACAGTTTTAAATCCATTTGGATGATTTCTTGTAAAAATTTTCAAAGTTTAAGATATTTTCTTGATACTACAACAAATAAATTATTTTTTTTAACGTTAATGAAACAAGTTTGGCAGTTTTTTTGTCGTTTTTTGGTTATTTCATAACATGCAAGAAGTCGAGTATTGTGAATTTCAATCCATTTTAAGAAATGTTTTAACCAATTTTTATAACAAACGTTTTAACCAAAGTTACAGAACTTAAACTTGCCAGCAATTTAAGTTAAATCCACTCTTTGTACTTTATTTAAGTGTAATTCATTAGAGTAACTTACAAAAAAAACAATTGGGTGCTTCTTGCACAGTACATTGTTATGATTAAGTTGAACTGGCTCATTTATTATTTATATAAAAAAGAAATTCAGTACAAGTTCTAATTGAAATAAATTTCTAGTCATGGTGGAGACATATT
>JAAFCF010007112.1:5093167-5107440 GCA_013389785.1 Helicorthomorpha holstii | reverse complement strand
TTTCTGATGTACTTTTGCATTATAATCAGATTTAAAATAAAAATGAGTCGTGCACAGTTTTGTTGAAGACTAATTGGGTAACTTATAAATTTATTAAAGATGTAAAGTTATGCCATCAATAGTTTAAGTTCGGTAAATATTAAACTACAATGCCCGAGTAAAGTTAACTCTATTTTGAATAACGGTACATAAATTAAATGAGTATCAATAAATTTAGACAAAATGCTAACCATGAGGTTACATCACAACTAATACTTCAAACGATAGGTGAATGAAATACTGTACGTATAGAGTCACTCCGTACTTACTATATTTTTGCGGTATTCAATTGTGAATTCATATGAAACAATTTCGAAATAAAAAATCCGATAGAGATTAAGTTTATTATGCAGTACATCGATGTACTGCATAATAAACTTAACGAGTGAAAATAACGCATTGGTTACTTCAACTCACAAATTTGATGAATCCAGTAGTCGGTACACACAAAACTCACTAAACTTTTTAAGTTACCTGTTAAATGTTACAAAATTTGCACAACAGTATAATAACTGCATAAATCAGTCTAACTTGAAATGGCAGTATAAAACCGAACATTTAAAACTGCCATGTACAGCACAATCTCAAAAAGTCATACTAAAACCTGTTAATCTTACCTTTACTTTTAACTCTTTCAACTGGATCCACCCTTGACTCCTCTTTTAAATTTTTCTGACACTGTGTCCAGACATGTCCATATTCCATTGATTTGTATGACTCACTTATCCACATGTTAATCAGTAATTCACATATTTAAAGAGCTTAACTTTCACGGATAATTTCGGCATCATTTTCGAGCACTTCAGCTATCACGTATCCACTATAAATTTCACACACTATAGGGCTAATTCGCATAATACTTGAAAATAATTTAAATATTTTTGATTATAATTTAATTATATCAATTGACATGAATCAGGAGTCAGAATTAGTTAATCGCATAACTAGTCATTTGATGTAAACCGCTAACTTTTTCATGTTGCTTGCTTGTACAGTACTTTAATTCACTAACACAACCATGAAGTTTAGACATCCATTACGTTTCTTCACAAGCCACTAAAGACTTATATTCATTAGTTAATTATTTTAAAATAAGTAAAATAAATGGTTACCTTAATGGTTACTTATAGGCAGGTGAAACTTGGCTAAAACGTTTAACATCACAATGAACTTAACCCCAGCTTGATTTCACGAATATTGCTTTCAACTATCTTTAACAGCATCGTTTCTGTAAATTAATTTATTATTAGTAATAAATACAATAAAAACAACTAAAAGTACAATTCGTCACAGGCTCAATTCAGAATAACAAATAATTATTCATATATCCATGAAGACTTGGTGATTTGTTGTTGTTTTTCAGATAACCATGAAGAGCTCCCCATGGATAATCTCGGTATGCATTGGACTAGACAAACATAAATTCATAACGTTATAAAAACAATTTATATTAAGATTTCATATACCTTAGATCAATTGTCAAATCCAAATGAAAACTACTCCTCTATCTTACTGTCGATTTCAACCATTTTCATCTGAATAATGTTCGATTTGTTAGGTCGGACGATGCATAAAGTTGAGATGCCGAGACTGTGCAGCCCATTGACGGCAGTTAAACGTTGCAGCATCAGTGGTAAAAGTAATCGTTGACTTGACCAGTAAAGCAAACTAAATCACATGAAACACGAGTACTGTACAATCAATAACTTAGTAATAATAAACCAATCAAAATATTCTAATAAAATGTAAAAACAATACGAATGTCACTAACCAACATTTCGAAGAAACCTAGGGGATTGCAGTCTCCAGCAGCAATTTAGAACACATTTAACGATTAATTAACTAATTACAGAATCACATGTTTAAAAATATTCAATTCATATTACTCAAACCAGCAACAAATGGATACAATCAACCGAAGTTTTGCTGGAATAAACAGCAAACCCATATTGAAGGATATGCAACCCTGTACTTTTCAATGGCAAATTAACATAATTATGCTAAAACAATGATGGCGTCATATGACATAATGCCTATCCCATTATACAGTAGAACTGTTGTACTATAATGGAAACTACATGATGTCATACGACATTGACAATCCGCATAGAAAGCATAGGAATAGCATTGCTTTCAATGGAAACATTCATTATTCAATATAAACATTCATTAACTTTTCAATGGAAACTTTCATTATAATTAAAAAATACTGTAAAATAATTATAAAAAATTAAGTAAATTATTATAATTTGAGTAAATTTGTTAAAAAATATATATATATAAATAAATTGAATGTTGTTAAAATTATTAAGTTAAAAAGTTAACATTATAAAGTTAAACGTTGTGATGAATTTACTGTAAAATTAACTGTAACTGTTTAATTTAATTTGTAATGAAATCGTCTACTAAAAAAGTTCCCATGCCGGGAATCGAACCCGGGCCTCCTGGGTGAGAGCCAGGTATCCTAGCCACTAGACCACATGGGAGAGCTTGCAATACTACAGTGCTCATGTATTTTTAAATACAGTACCGATATGATTATTAAAATGATTTTCTAAATTGTACAGTGTTTAGAAATTGTAGTTAGTGATATATTGAAACCGGTTATGCTTAGGTAAAATTTAAGAGCTCTGACTTAAACAAACTTTTGAACTTTTCTTTGCAATTTTATACATTTAATTGATAACATAGAAATCATATACTGTACTGGATATTGCCAGGAACAATTGGATAGATATACGGCAATCTTTAACCAAGTTATAACTTTTTAGCTCTATACAATATTGAGCAATAAATCATAATAAAAATTGTTTGTATAATCGACATAATCGGTATCGCATTACAACCGCAAAAACATAAAACGAAACAACAAACAAAACTAAATTATCCAACATACAAAATAGCAATCATTAATTGTTATTAATCAAAACAATGTAGACTATTGATACACATTAAAAAACAACCACTATACAAATTAAAAATAGGAATTTTGTGTTCATTTAAAAATACAAATTTAAAACAAGTGAGTGCTACAATGTGTGCTGTGGGACAAAATACAAATTCAGTTTCCAAACTTTTAAATTTTTTAAAATTTGTAAAGCTACTTTTTTTAAGTTTTAATTGCTATCATTTTATTGTGTAGCCCATTTATTGTATCAAAAAACCCTACACACAAAATCCGCATCAATACGTGAGGATGTGGATGTTGGGAAAGTGGATACCAAATTTACTGCAGATATCCCTTACATCTCAGCCTTAAATTGACAGATGCCAATCTGAAAGTGCAATGTGCGCCGTTGACAGTCATCTTCATGGCAATCAAACACACAGTACTGTATATCTATAATCTCACTCAATGCCAATCGAAATGCATAGTCACCCATCTTCTTTTCTGTCTAAGCTTAACACGTATTCTTGTATGGCTTTTAACATTTCGATCATTTCTTCATTATTTTTTTTAACCAAATCTAACGGATAATAACCATTATTATTAGCCTTTACTTGGGCTCCATGATCAGTTAACAATTTAATTGCTCTTGTGATTTTCCAATCAGCAACTGTAAGTAAATCTATATCACTATTAATAGTTTCTAATTTTTGTTTATAATCATCCAATTCATATTTAATTTCATAAAATGCTCTTTCTGGGTGTTTCATTATTGTTTTACTTATCTTATCGACAAAAAAATCTATTTTTTTTTCTTGCCAATTATAACCAGCCACCAAATGCAATGGCGTATTTCCATCATTATCAACGTCATTTACATTTACTCTATCATCTTTTACTAGCAATGCAATTCCCTCTTCGCTATTGCATTTAGCAGCCAAATGCAATGGTGTACTACGATTATTAGAAGTTGCATTTACATCTGCTTTGTAGTCAACAATTAACGTTTTGAGTGCTTTGATGGAATTGTTTTCAGCAGCCAAATGCAATGGTGTTTTACCATCACTGTCAACTGCATTTAAATTTGTTTCGTTAATTAATATTTCGAAAGCTGTTGTATTATTTCTTTCAGCAAATAAATGTAATGGCGTTTTACCATTATAGTCAGTTTTATTGACGTCAGCTCCACCAATTATTAACAAACGAACTATTTCCTTATTCTTGCTTTCAGAAGCGCAATGCAATGGTGTACAACCATTAATATCGACTGCATTTACATTTGCTTTACAATCAATTAACAGTTTGATTACTTCAGGGCGATCAATTGTAGCTGCCAAATGTAACAGTGTTTTGCCTTTCTTGTCTACTGCATTTATGTCTGATCCTGCATCAATGAACAGATTAATTACGTCAACCCTATTATAGGGAATTGATTTATGCAAAGGGGTACAGCCCAGATTGTTAACTTCATTAACTGCATTTTCATTTGCTGCATTAATTAACATTTCAATGACTTCGACACTTTTTCTGTGAGCAGCCACGTGTAATGGTGTATCACCATACTTATTAACTGCATTTGCATTTACTCCACAATCAATTAACAGCTTGATAACTTTGACGCTATTCCTTTTAGCAGCCAAATGTAAAATATTGAAATTAGAATTGTCAACTGCATTAACATTTGTTTCGTAATTAAGTAACAGTTTAACTACTTCTTCGCTATTATTCTCAGCAGCAAAATGTAAAGCTGTTCTACTTGTATCATCAACTGCCTTAATTTCTGCTTTATAACTAATTAAAATTTCAACTACTTCTTTGGTACTGAAAGCAGCTGCCAAATGTAACGGGGTAAAACCATACTTTGTAGCACAATTTACTTCTGCACCACAGATAATTAAAGTTTCAACCACTTCTTTGTTGTTATGTTGAGCAGCCAAATGTAACGGCGTATAATCTTTCCTGGAAAGGCAATTTATTTTTACTCCACAATTAATTAAAGTTTCAACAGCTTTTTTACTGTTATACTCGGCAGCCGAATGTATAGGGGTTCTATTTAAATGATCAACTGCTTCCAGATTTGCTTTATAATTGACGAGCAATTCGATAATTTCTGTATTACAAAACCTAGCCGCCAGATGCAAGGGTGTTTGATCATATTTATCTTGAGTATCAACAGGTATTCGATAGTCATCAAGTAACATTTTTATTAATTTTATATTGCTTTTTCTAACAGCTAAATGCAATAGCGTTTCAAAAGAAAAGTTTCTAACAAATAATTGATTCATTAATTCAGTTTGGTTCAAACATGAGCAAAAGAGTTCAATAACTTTGTCATTATCTTCCTCTAAAGCAGCTTTAATCGGAGTATCGCGTTCATTAATAAAGCGATTTCTCCAAATATTAATAAAAGACGTTTTCCAAATACTAATAAATTCATTCATCCCCATTGCTCTCTCTGTTAAAAGTTCGTTTAAAAATGATCTAACCATTTTAAAACTTGTCTTTAGAAATATTATATTAAGTAATATTTCAGCTATTTCATCTGTGATTTGAAGGTGTAATGGTGTATTAGCTATTAATGTAGCAATAAAATACTCAGCAAATGTCAGATGAACAAATTCTGGCTGATTATTATCAATACCGCTCTTTTTGATAATCCCCAATAATTCTTTATCGATATTACTTAAATGTGAGTTTAGATTTATCTTAGGTTGAAGATTTGATAACAGATCAATTTCATTTTGGGTAAAATAAAGCTTGAGAGCTTCTGATTGGTGAATTTGTATAAAGCTTTCAATGTCAAGAAGATAACTGGCTCCAACTTTACTATTGTCTAATTCTAATTTTTCTTTCTGATATTTCTCAAACTTACTATTTACATACTGCTTATACAATTCTGTTAGTTTCAAAACAATTTCAAAATTTTGTCGAGTGGCTTTTGGCGATTGTAAAAGCTCCTTGAAGTGATCTTTTGATGCTTCAGCAAACATCATTAAGTGTAAAGGAATTTCTAGAAAGCTGTTGTTACCAGTGGAAATGCTTTTCTGTGCTTTCTTAGCAAAACTATTTATATCCAATTCATTTTTTTCATCAATTAAATGATTTTCTTTCCAAAAATTAACTAAATAATCTACTTGGTTTTGGTCATTCAATGGATTGATTTCAAATGGTCTGCAATTGTGCTGCTTTTCTAGTAATATTTCACAATGTGGTCTTGTTGTTAACCAAATCTGCTTAACAATTTCCTTAGTTTTACTTGTTAAACTCTGAACAATTTTAGCATAATCAGGATTAATCTCATCAAATCCATCAAACATGACAATGGCTTTGCCAATGTTACTTTCAAAAAGCTTTTCACTAAAACTCGAATCACCCTCACCCCATTCCAGAGATTTAACTAAAAATTTAATAACTTCAGAAGTAGTGAACTTGAAGTCGTGATCACTTTTCAACTTCTTAAATTTTTTAGTAAATTTATTTAAGTTAACTCGAACAATCCATGAGTCTTTAAATTTACTTTTAATTTGTAATGAGAGGCTAGTTAGCAGTGTTGATTTTCCACTTCCGGCATTGTCAGCAATTATAATCGTTTTTTCATTCAAAATCGAATCAATGAATTCAGTTTCACTAAATGATTGACGATTACTTTTGTCTTTTGATGATTCTTCAATTGGCATATCAGTAACTAAACTAATATTTCTTTTAATGTATAAATTGCAGCAATTATCACTAACTATGCTGCTTCCAATGCAAAGTCGATCTTTAGATATTAACTTTGTTAATACATTTGCATCGATTAGATGCTTGTTTTTATCTGTAATTAGTTGGCATAAAGGAATTGGCACATCTTGAAAGTAAACGTTTTTCTTTAAAATTAGATCTTGAGTTTTGGCTGTCAATTCTTTAACCGTTAAATTATAATCTCCCGTTATTTCATACTTGTACCCTTTGCTATCTAATTCGCTTTCGACAATATTATCCCTGATTTGGTCAACAATTGTAATCTTCAGTTGAGGTTTTTTGCTAAATAAGTATAATATGTTGTTGAACAACTGCTGCAAATTTTCATCAAAATTTTCAGTTTTTTCTGAAATTTCTAAAACAAATAATTTGCAAGAATCAGATAGCAGCAATTTATTCATTTGATCACATTTATCGCAATAAGTTTCAAAATCGATGAACAAGTATTGATTTAGTTTCAATGAAATTTTCTCTATCGATTTAAATAGTCTGATCGAAGATAAAACTGAGCTTAAAGTTGAAATCAGTAAAAATGAATTCTCACTTTTCAGAAATTTTCTCACTGTATCTTCAAAAGTTCTTTTAAATGCAATGGAAAATTTTTCAATTTTAGTAATTAATTGTAATGACCAATTGAACATTTCAATGTCCGATTTCGGCTTTAAAAAATGAGAATTCTTTGTTATCGGCTCACAGTGTGGCATAACACATTCCCTGTAATACTTCAACAATTTGCCAGCTCTTTCTTTTAGCAACTCTTCACCAATATCTTTACCATAAACTGCTAACATGTGATTAACTCTGACAATCAATTCGCTTGGCCATTGCAAATTAGCATAGCAATTAAAAGCATTTCGAATAATGACATCCCAATCATCATCCAATTTACGACGAATTTCAGTCAACAAAGTTTGAAACTGTGTGCATTCATTTGTACCATTGTAATATGGTTTGCAATAATTTGAATAAGCAATTTGCATAGCATAATGAGTAAGTTCATGGGCAATTGTACCTTTTAGTTCTTTTTCATCTTCTCTTTTAGCTCCAATGAGCAATATACCTTCATCATAGTAGCATCTTCCTCTTTCATTATCCTTAGCCTCTGGATCAATATCAACAATTGAATCTTTTTCAAAGTTAAAAATAATACTAACAAATCCGCTGCGATGAACCAATGACATCACTTGGCCAATCTCCGGAATTTCACTCAGTTCGGTGTAGTATCTTACAATATCTTTTTCCCGGTCTTCCTTCTGATTGCTAATCAGCCTTGTGTTTGATAGAAGAAAGTGCACAGCTGCATTCTCGATGTTACTGAAATGTTTTAATAGTGTTTCATCCCTTGATACAGTTGGAAGACGACATCTTTCATGAGCTTGTAGGCAAATGTTATGCGATAGTAAAAGTTCATAAATTTTAAATTGGTTATTTACAAATGCAACAAAAGCGGCCGATTCTCCTTTGTTGTTCAAATATAATGATAAATGAGGTTTTTTCGAGTCTAAAAATATGTTCACTTTTGTAATGTCACCATTCACTATGTGTTTATGAAGCTCTGTAGTTAGTGTATCAGTTTCCATGATTTAATTTACATTTGTAAGTTTTATTTGATTTGTTCTGTAGAAATACCACGTTGAAATCGTCATGTACTTAAAACTGTTAAAAGAAAAAAAATAAATTTAGTTAATTTTTTTATTTTAGATCTCCAATAAAATAAAACACATCAAGTTAGTTTTATTAAAATCCAGTGTACATTGTGCAAATGTTAGACAAGAACACAAAGCATAAAAAAATTAATTTTAAAATTAAATAAAAAACAAACATTTGCAGACTTTACTTTTAAACACCAGCATTTAATACATTACTACAGTGCCTTTCAATCCTAAGTCTAGATTTTGTTTCTTTTTAGCATTTTTTAACTTCAAGGTTATTTAAAAGATAAATCCATATAAAGATACAACTGGACTTGTTTACAAGACTTACTTAGCAAAAGATCAAACAGTTTTTCATCATACCACAACTTTATATTCCACTTCTGGACACATCATAATTTTATCCAATAAGATTTCTGATTTTTTTCCTTGAAGTTGAACTGCTAAAATTCATTAATCACAATACAAACTTATTTGAAATAAAATATAACCTTGAATAAGCTTGTGATGAACTCTGATGAAATGCATTACAGACAGCCATAAGTTTTTCTTCAAGAGTTATAAGTGGTTATAAAATGCAATGTACAACTGATGGCAGAAACTGATTAGTAAATGTCACACGGTTTCTCTTAAAACTGCGCTTGAAAAGGAAAAAAATACGTTTTAAGAAGTGATTAATGTGAGATGATTTCATAGAAATCACTTGACTTCCCGACATTTCAATATAATGTATTAGATTTCATATGTTGTGTTTTTATTTTGTTTTAAATACTGAAGTAACTGTATTACGTTATAAAAAAACCAAAAAAAAATATTAAAAAAATAATAATAAGGTTATAGAAAAAGTGTATTGTCGAGCAAGTCAACTACATTCTTACCATTTATTTCCTTTAAATAAATCCTCAAGGACGTAAACATTTACAGTACATCTGTCGAGTAAACAATTCGTAAATATTAAACACGCAAACACTAAAAATCTCCTGCCGTGTATATTCGTAACTATCACGGCAGAAAACATCCAGTCGTAGAGAAGCACGTGAACACCATAACAACCCTGCCGTGAACATTCGTAACTGTAACCGCAGGAAACATCACAAAATTTCGCGTTTATACAGTAAACGACAGTACCGGTATATTAAAAGTTAAAACTCGACAAGGAATCATGCACAGTATCTGCTAAACACTACGAATTTCTATTTAGATCTCAACTTCTCTAGACAACTTACACATTAACTTATTATTACGCAGAATTACTGTACTAATCAGCAGGAGGTGATGACAATTTGTCGCCTTTTATTGTACATTTAAAGATGGCGCTGTAGGGCAATTGAAACACACGCCCATTGATGGGAAAGGAAAAAAAAATGTTACAAGAAGAATTGGAGGAAATTATTAACTGCACTCAAGATTCAACTGCTGATTTAATCACCTTTGGGTTACTATTTTCATAAAAAATTTAAAATAAAGTTTAGTTAACTTAACTTTAAAGTAAAATTGCGGTTAAAAGTGATAGCAGTTTTCCATCATACTGTTTCAGTACATTTATAATTCAGTGGAAAAATCACAAAATTGTTGCACTCTAAGTGAATTTTGTATAGGAATTGTTGAAATACACCAAATAAAAGATCTTGCTATTCTCTATCTTTTAAAACATTATTTCAGTTAATGCAATGCTCATTTATCTGAATTAAACCACAAAAAGTTTTGAATTTTTTTCACTCTAAGTGGGTTTTGTACATTTACAGAATTAAATTAAGACAAAATTAGTGAACATACGAGAAAATTAAAACTAACATACCGTATTCATTTTTTTCTTTTAACTTTATACTTCATTATTTCAAATACAATTATAGCATTGTTGTCCACTTCTATAAATTCCAGTAAAAGTCATTTTTGGTGTCCTTAAAAGTGTTTTAACAGTGTTTATGGTGCTTGGCTATTTGAGAATTATCTTAAAATCTTATATAGAAATTAATAGTTTCACAATGAAATCTTACCATCATGATAGAATCTTTTGAAGAAATTTATCGCAGTTTACTAAGCTGAACTATTTTTAAGTATTTGGTCAAATACCTGTCGTGTATACCGTAGTTCAAATAACTTGTACATTTCGACCAAACAGTAGACGTCCAAAGCTAAATAAACATAAAAACGATCATCAAATTTCAATGTGAAATCTCAACTTGGACTCAAATTAAAAACAACTAAGTTAATATATCTTTAAATGCTTATATTTTGTGTCTTAAATAGCAATTTAGTATTTTAAACGGCTAATATAGTGTCTTTAATGGCTTATGTAGTGTCTTAGATGGCTAACTTATAGCCTAAAATAGCAAATTTTATGTTTGAAAGTATCTATTTGAATTTATAACAAGTAATTACCCAAAAACCATCTTCGTTTTTAAATGAGTAATTATAATTATACTGTAAATTTATTGTAAGAAGCTGATTCAATGCTTAAACTATGGTGCAGCATTTTTGGAATTTTGATTATTGCATCTTTTTGCTAGATGTACAGCCGGGTCACTCATTTTTAGGAAAGGGAAATAACTAACCCTGATTTGTATACCTGCATACTTTATTTGAGTTGGTCTTAATGGTCGATTTTCCCAATTTCCTTCTTGTTCTCTTTTGTCTAATGGTTTTTGGAAACACAGTTCGACATACTGTGATAGTCCTTGTTTAGTGTATTTAATACCAGAACTGTAATATGGAAATACTGAAGGACATTCGTCCATTATCTGAAATTAACCAGATTAATTGAATGCGAAATAAAATGCATAACACTTTATATTTTACCTTTCCACACATTTTTTTTAAATCAGTAAATGTTTGTGTTTCTTCTTTTTGGTTTGCAAAAACGGCATAGCAAATTCCTTTTAGTTTTTCCCAATCTTCTTGAAAACAAAACGCTAATTTTCTAATATCAGGATTGTCAAATAGTGCAGTCTTTAGTAAACGCCAATCTGCAACTTGTAGCTTTAACTTCAGTGCTGGAACATCAAGAAGATATATGTGGTCCTCAGTTCTAATCTGCATAATAGCTGTTGGGGCAGATTTATTATTGTCATCCTCAAAATGTACAGATTTCCATTCACTATCCAACCCGACCAGTTGGCACTTTGAAAATAATAATAAGACATGTGTCACGTTTAAATAAACCAGAGAGCTTTGATTTCTTAAAAAATATTTTACCATTTACCTTTTCAAAGTTTTTGATTAACTGATCGAAACTTGTTTTTTTATCAATCCAAATTGGAGCAGGATAATCGGGGTTGTAACAATCCTCATCTTTGACAGCATTTTTCTTAGGTTCCTTGAAACGTAATACAATTCCACGGTCAATGATATTTTGTATTTCCTTCCCAAACATATTTGATGGCAAATCGCATTTCTTAATCCACTTCACAGCACGTCCTTTATCCCCCATTTTTATCATTTTATTAATCGCTTCTTTCTGCAAACGGTGATCTGTGCCACAAATTTCGCATACAAAAGTTTCAAAATCGTCAGCATGATATTTTCCTTCAAAATAATAACTTATGCAGACTTGATGTAATAATGCACCTTTACCATGCATAATCATGTTAGGAATCTCGTCATCAGCCATTCCTAATTCTTTCGCTAATTTTCTTCCTGGTTTCTGAAGTTCCCAGGGCTTCGTAATTTTTGGGGATTTCATGCTCAAAAGTTTAATTGCTTTTTCTACGGACTTTTCATCTAGGCAAATTTCATCCAACAGCAAAACAAATTCTTTTTTCTTACTTTCAGATTGTCCTTCAAGATACTCTTTGACCAAATGAAACTTATTTAAAAAAACCAACGGCAGTGCAACACCGACCCATTGAAATTCATTGTGAAGCTGCAGTAGAGCGATCCATCGTTCGGCAACGTCATATTTTCCATCCCCAATTAACACTTGAATCGAGTTAATTATGTCTTTTGTACCACAACTGCCAAATTGAAAGATTTTGTGAGCCAATTCTAGAATATTCATGCTGTATAATTGCTCACTAAAATAGTCAAAAGCAGTCAATTCAACATTTAATAGTACTGTGGGATAGTCTTTTGACTGATTCCATTCCAGAAACGTAAATAAAATTAAATGATGCATTGCATTGTTTAATTTATGTAACTTATCAGAATTTCTCTGTGAATTAAACATTGTCCATGACTCTAGGGTTGCCAATAAAATCCAGTATCGATTTTTATATTCAATTTGACTGAAATACTTGTAAATTCGTTTCATGGTTTTAATAGTATTTTTTTCGTCATCATCAGCACCTGTCCATATGCTGTACAAATGTTGTGATAAAACTGTTTCCGTATACGCTTCAGGAATTTTCTTCCAATCTTTGATTCCATCTCTTGAGGTGCAGTCCTTTACGGTCAATTTTTTAAATTCAGACAATAAATTCGGTACATCCATTGATTCTTTATGTTGAATTGCTTTTTAGCACTGCATAAAAATATTTAACTAGTTAATAAGTTTAAATAATCTATTCAAATAATACCTCTAACTCATAGAACTTCAAAATAATAAAACATTCCATTTGTCAAACTATACTTTAAATTTTCAAAATTATGTGTTCCAATTAAATTCTCCCAAATTCAAGTGTAAAATCAAGTACAACAGGCATGGATTTTCTCTATAACAGAATGAAAAAAAATATTAGACTTATAAAAAGAGCAGCAGTAAAAAAGTTAATTAGCTTGTAATTATTTCAAATAATTAATCATCCCTTCCAGTACAGTTAACCATGGCTAGTTAATAGTTACTTACAGTTCAAAGGAACCAATCTGGGAATAGCGTTCAACACATGTAACATATTTATATGCCAAACAAAATGTTTTACAAAACACCAAAACATTTCTGTAGTAACTGTTGGCATAGTTGACAGGTACAAAACATTGAAACTGTTGACGTATTTAATTTCCCGATTTATTGATATGCTTACATGTCTTTAATAATAAAATTCTTATAATCGATTCTGAATTCTGAACAGTTGATGCAAGTTGAAATTTGAAAATAATGGTTGTTTTTCTAAAATTTTGGCAATAAAAGTTTAAAAATTTGATCTTGAGTTTAAAAATTTCGTTAATTATTTTAGTAATGAATTAATTAATCTTTTAATTATACTGTATGAGGAATGTGTACAAGTTTGTTACTTCTAGCTGCAACAACAAATTTGATGCAAATTATTTATAAAAGTTAGAAATCAACCGAAATAAAACTGCAATATTTGCTTTTGTGTATAAAGTTGACTTTGTAAGTGATGCTGTTTATGCCATCCTTTGAAAACATGGTCTGTCCCTCTTTTAACAGGCGAAAACGTCCACTGTTGGGCACTGCCTTTGCATGAGACAACATATGATAACGGCTTATTCTGGGACTCCATCTTGTGATTTCAAGGCCACGGTTGATTATTCTGTCGAAAATAATAACTTGTATAAATATTTTTGTTTTAATTAAGCCCACTCACCGGTTTAACATGTCATCATCCTCGCCTCCCCATCCAAAAAATCGGTTTGAAAATCCGTTGACTAATTTAAACTGCTCGGAAGTCATAGCCACAACTCCACCAAATATGTCCGTATACGGAAGACTGCAAGTTAAAATCAGATTATAATTACTATAAAAGTTACTTTAAAATATTTTACAGCTTCATTCATACACTGAAAGTCAAAAATGATGATTTAAGAGTTCAACGTTTCAAATTTAATAAAAAAAATAACTACTGTACATGAAAATATTTTAAATAAAACCATAAAAATAATTGTATTTTAAAAAAATCATTACTTTAAATAAAATTATGAAAACATTTGTAATTCATGAAAATATTTTTATGCTTTTATTTAAAAAAATTTAAAATTTGGTCAAAAAGAAACTAAAGTAGTTTCATTATTTTATTTTGTTATGAAACTCTATAAAATAGGTAGATACATTACAAATA
>JAAFCF010007112.1:4995081-5083131 GCA_013389785.1 Helicorthomorpha holstii | reverse complement strand
TTCAAAATCCAGGTTTCAGACAAACAAATCACTGAGTTCTTTTTGTGACTTAGCTCAACTATCAGGTTTATATAATTTCTTTTAAACCCCTGAATGTTCCAATGTATAAAACTAGATGGCACCAGTCTTGCATGTCCAGTCATAAAACTTCCCTCCAAAGCTCTTGGAGGGAAGTTTTATGACTAAGTGTTATCGTCTACAGAGTTAAGATGCCAAGAATTGAAAACCAGATTTCAACACTGCAGTTTAAAATTTAATGTCCAAACTCTGTGGTTTTCGTACGCAGAAACCAATGTTGACATTATGATGACTTAAAAGTTAAATTTAAATCATATAAAAAACACATTAAACATTTAATGCTTTTAAATGTCAAATTTTGTAAATTGAAACCTCTTTGTGCTCATTTAAAACCCAAAATAAAATCATTTTTTAAATAGCAATAAAAAAATTAGCTTTGTAGAAAACGTAAAAAAAAATTCACTTTTACATTTTCAAGTTTTAAAATCTCAGATACAATTTAATCTCAAACTTAGAAACCAGTTTTGTCACTTTTGTGCTATTAAATTACCAAAATTACTGTGATTTTCTTTTTAAATAATGAAATTGAAATGTGAGTAAAGACAGGGGGAGGGAGCATATTGTAAGCTTATTTCTTTTCAATTTCTAACTTAGATCCTAGAAAACTGTTAATTAAAAATATATGGAGCGTAACTATGGCAACTTTCAATTCAACTTCATCATAGTAAAAATACATACACACACATACTTTAAGCTTACAGAAGTTCAAAGTTGTATGAGATTGAAGCGTCAATGGAAATACAGTATACAACAATAAACAGATTGTATTTCAAAATGAAATAAATGCCATTAATTCTGTGCCTGACTGCTCCACAAGGGAATTCCAAAACTACTTGTGACAACAGATTTTTCACTCACAAACAAAAAATAAATAATACAAATAACAGCAGCAGCAATCATAATAATAAATAACAATGACTATTTTATAAATCATTGACCCAGCTCAATTGCATTCATTCAAATTGCTTCACACTATTTTTTACGTGGGAATAATAATATTTGCTAATTGCCATCAATTCTTTTCCATCATCAGCCAAATACACATTCATTTTTCAAAAAACTTTAAATTAGTAATAAAAAAATTTAATAATCAGGTTTTGCTAATTGATTGCAACTATAAACATTTTTTTTATTTTTGATAACTTTTAGTTTTAGTTGGAGGAAGACAACTTTTTTTTTATAACTTGCTTTGCTTACATCAAATTGTAAAACAAGCAGTTCTGATGTCCGGTTATGAGGTCAAGTTGTCAAGTTCAAGGTGAGGTCGTCAAAGTGGTCACAATTTAGAGAGAGGAAGTGGGTGGAGAAAGCAAAAGATATAAAAGCTTAGCCAGGGTAGCACAACAAATGATTTTGTAAACAGTCCATCAGCTGAAGTACAACAATCAAATAGAAATATAAGGTAAGAAAAGTTTTTGCTGTCAATTTTTTTTGTAAAATATTGTATAATTAAATTACTTTTGTGTATTTATTATTGTTTAGATGGCTAAGCACTGCATTTGGATGGCTCTTACTTTACTGTGCTTCATTTTGGTTACAATGCCAATGGATACAACAGCAGGTAAAATAACAAAAAATTATTCAATTAATATTTCACACTTATTTGAGATTTTGTTGGCTTTTGAATTTATGCACTACAATAAACAATGCATAAGTGCAATAGACTGTAACAAAATAAGCTAAAATGCAAGAGTAATTGGCTTAAAATTCTCGAAACCATAATAATATTAGAGAAAATGTATTTAAAAAAATAAATTTCTGTGCCCAAAAACTTTAAAATTGGACCAAGTATGCAAAAATATTACATAAAATAAGAATTTCTATATTGAAAAAATGTTTTTTTTACAGTTTATACTCTTCATAAAAACTGGGATAAAATTTAATCAGTTCTAATACCGATTCGTCCCGTTTTTGTCTTATTTTTAAGAAAAAAAGAATGCCAACAAAGAAACGAGACAAAACCGCAAGAGTTCCAACGGCGATTTGTCCCGTTTATTTCTTGACATGAAAAAAATGCTCTAATTAAAAAAATACCGTGTATAAATAAAAAAGTAATTAATAAAATAAAATTATAATGTATTCAAATATAAATTGCAAAAAAAATCTAAAGTTTGAAAAGATTCAGTACCGGTAATTATTGTGCATAATGTGGTGCCCTGAAATCTGATGACTTCAAAACTAAATTGAAAATCTCAAAACAAATTTTAATAATAGATTCCTTGTAGCATGTAAATGATACATACAGTATTTAAGAAAAACAGTTGTTTAAACAATAAGGTAATCGATAGACTAATTTACGAAAGAAAGAAAAAATGGTTATTAAACTTTCATGTTTAACAATTGAAAATTAATAAGTTTTTTGTCAATAAGTTTAGTATTAATATAATCAATTGTCTAGACTGCGGTATCAAATACAACATACTGTAATTGTTAAATTATAATTTTAGAAAAATTTGGTACATGTCCTGAAGTAATCAGCCGAACAGAGCCATGTAGAGCCTGTAAACAAGACAGTGAATGTGATGGAAATCTTCTATGCTGTTTGGATGGAAGAAAAAGATTTTGCTGTACAGCCCCAATTCGTCAATGGGTATAACAAATCATCCTCTCAACGTATATTTACCATCCCTTTTTATTTAATTTTATAGCGGTTTTTTTTTTAATTTTATCAATATTATTATTTTCCCTTAAATATGGTAATTACTGAAAATCTTGTCATTGTTTTAAAAATTGCCCTTTTTTGTAAGTCAATCAATACAAGCGTTAAATTTCAGTACAATGTAAACCAACGATAAAATAAAGTATTACAACAAAGTTAAAACTTTTTCTGTTTTCTAAAATCCGAAATAAAAAGACTTTCAATAACAAGTTTCCTCGCTAGAAAGTAATTTAGTTATCAAAACAACTTCAGTATTGGGTGGCCGGATATTTCCTAAGCCAAAACAACGATAAATGTTTTGAGATGTTTCACTTAAAAAAACTCTAAATTAGGTAAAATTAGATTTCAGTACGTCCTATTTTATAAGTTGGAATATTAATGTACATTAAACTTAGTGGTAAAATGTTGTTGGTGTGTTGTTGAAATATTCGTGTATCACCAATTTTCTAAATTTAACCAACGAAATGACAAAAATTGTCATTAGAACTGGTAAGATTTAGTCTCGTTTCTTTATTTTTACTCTAAAAAGTGTTATAATGTAGAAAATCATCCGGTATTTTATACTTTCCGTATCGGTATGCTTTTTTGGAACGATATAGTGGTTATAACCTTAAAACTTAACAGTAGGTAATGATTCGAAATTGATCTCCATCGACACGAAAATGTTTCTTTCACAAAATTAACAGAACGGTTGCTGAAAATGAATCCCAAATTGGACCTTATTAGTGAACAATGATTAAGCTCCAAGGAGAAAAAGAGATCGTTGGTACTGGCGTAACCTGGGTCTAAACTAGGAGTAGACAAGTCAACAAAAATGAGTGGATATAGACATCCTAAACTCGAACACGAAGCACGGGAAGTCAGTAAGATTTCTATACAGTATATCAACGTCAATTAGTATAATTGGAATTAGTAAAAAATAATTTAATAAATCGTATGAATTTTTCCTGAGTAATCAGACACGGCAATAGTGCTAGACAATACAGGATGCGATTGAATCGCAATTAATGGGCTATTAGATATTCTTAAAATGCGCGCGACATCGCCGGTGTAGTAATTGTAAATGTACAGCTTACCATCCGTACTTCCTGAATAAATAAACTGACCGTCTTTACTTACATCGAATTCAGTCCAGTAACCTTGTACTTTATGCCCTTCATAACGAATATTTCTATTCATTTTATATGGAGATTTGGTTGAAAATAAGGCGATGTAGTCTCCATTTGTTTGAGCAAGAAACTGATTTCCATCTGGATGAACTTTCAAACAAGTGCAATGATATCGTTCCTAGAAGATATTAAATATTGTATAGTAACAGAATCTTCAGTTAGGTTCTCTTTTGAGAAGACTCATTCAGCGTTTTTAAAAGCCAATTCTAGCTTTTAAGTAATCGTTTTACGTTCTAGTAACAAAATTGTTTTTGGAAAGCTTCATTTGTGTGAAGCTCAATTTAGCTTTTAACAAGACTGTTTTGGATCTCAAAAGCTAAACCTGACGCTTAAAAACTTTATTCGCGTTTTCAGAAATAAAATCTAGCTCTTATATTACCGTTTCAAATACAGTACATTACCGTTTCATCGAAGAGCTTCATTTGCGTTCAAGATCACAAATATATCTTGTAGGTTAGCGATATTTTGGCTCAGAAACTAAATCCGGCCAACAAGAAACTTTACTTGCGTTTTAGGAATCCAATTTAACTGTTAGGTTATCGATTAGTGCTTAAGTAGCTTTATAGGAACCAAATTTAAAATTTTAGTTTCCAGAAAGAAACTCGTGCACTTAAAAGAAGCTTCATTTGTGTTTTGAAGTAGCAAATTAGAACTTACAATATCTAGTTTCAGATTCTAGTATCTAAATTGTTTACTTGAGGCTCTTCACTTGTTTAACGAAACTACTCATATTGTATTGTATAATTCTACAATTCCATAAACTGCAGCGCTAGATTTGGCTTTTAATCTCCTAAAACTTGCAAAGTCATTCAATTTACTATACCTGAAATATCTGATTTGAAAGTATAGCTCCACTTTTGAAATCCCACACTACTATATTTCGATCAGCAGATTCACGAGTCACCAGCGTCGAACAGCACACGAACTCCTTCCCATTATTGAGAAACTCGATATCTTTCACCTTGGAAAGCAAAACAATGTTAAAAATTTATTATCAATGTCATATCTTAGTTGCAAAACTTACATCAGAGAAATTGTTAGTGTATGACTTGATAGGCTCTTTACTGCTTTGTCTGATATCCCAACCGTACACAGCTGAAGATGAACCAGTCAAAAATAAGTTTGGCTCCTCGAGATTTACTTTTAAACAGTAAACATAGTCTGGATGAGAGAATCTTCTAATTTCCTCACCTAAAAATGGTATTAATTTTGTACAGTTAGTCTAAATATGCTATACGTGAAATTTCGAAAAATTAAGTCGTAATGTTAAATTCAGCATCTCAATAAGCACATTCAGCACCTGTGGTACCGAATTCAGTACACTTTATGTTAAAAAAAGCTTTCCAAAACATAAATTCAGTACCTCAGACATCGAATTTAGTTCTGAAACACTAAAATGAGTTTCTAAGAGCACAAATTAACAACACAAAAACATAATTTACTGCCAAAATGCAAATCGGAGCTTCTTACAGCACATCTTAAGTATTTCGAGAACAATATTTACTGCCAAACTAGTGAAAAGAGCTTTCCAAAACACAAATGAGTATTTCTTTGTTGCCAAATTCAGCGTAAAACTGTTAAATTATGCTTCTAAAAACACAAAATCAGTATCTTAGTCATAAGATTTACCTTTAATAATATCAGTCACAACCGCATGCTTATCGAATCCTCCCGTCAGAATTAAATTGTTCGTTGGATGCCACTGAGCACACCTGACAGCTTGACCGCCGTGAATAACGTTATTATAAAAACAAAGCTCCATGTCCTTTTCGTTTTCATAACTAATCGCATTATGGATCTTCACAGAACCGTCCATCGATGCTGAAAGTAACAGATGGTTTGACAGCAAACAAGGTCCCCATTTAACAACATTTACACACGACTTATGGCACCACACATTCCTTAGATTTGACTGCTCCGGAAATTTTACATACTTAAAACATTTATCATAATACTTTGAAATGAGTGAGTGAGGGGTTTGAGGCAATACAATACTTAGTTTCAAACACTCGGCTTCGACTGGGATTTCTTCACTTTTAAACTTCTTGTGTCTGTTAAATCTCGACTTAACTCTCTTCTGCTGTTTTTGTAGACGAACTACCGGCTGACGTTGAATATTTTCAGGTCCAACTTCACTGCTACGAAGATTAAACGCGTTAATGTAAGTCTCATATTTAAAACAACATTTGGGTTCATCGTCACTATCACTGGAATTTGATAGTAGACCTAAATAATCCTTAGCAGGATTTATAGATTTCTCTTCCTCTTCACTGCTACTCTGGTAATTTCGTAACAAATCCATCGCAAAAAAGCATCACATCACTTGTGAACAAAATAAAATAGTATACATTTTACTCTGAGTGTATCTAGTCAAGCACTCACGAAATGGACAAGTTTTACCATAGTTTTATATAACAGAAATCATCAGCTCCATTACCGGTAAGTAAAATGCGGTAGCATTTTGTCTCTTAACTGTTACTCAAAAAACGTAGAATTGAAACTGTTGTAGCGTTAACATCAGCTGTTCCATCAAGTTTTGGTTTTTTGATAACTAATGAAAAACGAAATGAGAAAGGTTAGACATTCAAATAAAAACAACTACAACTACACCACTGTTCAAATGGTTCACGGACGCTTTGACGAAAAAATATCGATGATAGTATTGTATCACTAGAAAAATATTGCGATATGTGGATCGCCTTATTTTACATTCAAATCAATCACAACAAATACATTTTTACCTAATCTAACCTAACCTAATCTAAACTCACTTAATTTAACCTAACCTAACATCTTTAATTGTAAAAACGTCTTTGTTGTGATTGATTTGAATGTAAAATAAGGCAATCCACATATCGCGATGTTTTTCTAGTGATACAATACTGTCACCGATATATAAAATTTTTTTGGCAAAGCGTCCGGACACCATTCAAATACAGTACCTGTGAATACTAGTTCGTCTTTTCATCATATATTTTACACATGAAAATGGTAAAATAAGAAGTTACAGAAGATCAAATCATCCTTTAACATTCCACAGCGGTTTTCTACTTTTGCAGAAATCACTCACATGGTTGCGCAGATATCGAACCAGATGTGTCATTAACAAGGATTGCCTAGTAGAGTGGGTAATTAATGCTTGTCTATACTACTGTTTACGTGTATAAGCCCTTTTTAATAGGCTATTCATATGCACTTGTCTTTTAATACATGTACTGTACTTAAAAACACGTAGGTTGAAACTTGAGTTATTTTTAATCTACCGATATGCTTAAAGTTCAGGCGCAGTCCTGTCATTTTAATGGTTTTCTTTTTGATGAAGTGTCATTTTAAAATATTTAGTAAAAGGTTAAATAGGTGAAAGTAGTGTGCTTATTCATAAAATAAAGTACTGTAGTGTGATTCCTCAATAAGTATAAGTTACAAAGTGTCACTAACAAAATATTTATTGCATCAATTAACTTATGTTCACTAATATTGAAACTTTTTTTAAAAAATTTAAATATCCAAACGTCAAGCATTTTTATTTCAATGTACAGTATGTAGTTTGCTATTAACCAAAAAGAATTAAAATAATATTAATAAATAATTGCTTAAAATAAATTCTAGAGAAAAAATTTGTAAGTACAGTTTTGTAACTTATTCTTTCTTACAGTAATAAAATAAACGTTGATTTTTAACTAAACTTAACTTTGATAGCAACATTAAACAACTACTGCATGTACTGCTTGTATAATTAAAGTGTGACATTCTTATAAAACAGCAATCAATTTTAATTCTTATTAAATGATATGTAATTTCTTTATATTACTGTAGTTCAATTTTTGTACAGTATATGAAACGGACATCCTTTATATGTAGGTTAACTTTAATGCGAAAATATCTGTAATATAACTATTTTGTATATTAATTCTAAGTCATATGACTACATACGTGTTGCTCGGTCTGATATAATAAACAGGGCTTGGCCCAGGTGAGAATCTTTCGTTTAGTTGCAAACCAGCAAGACAGGATATGTAAGAATTTAAGTCTCATCCCATAGCAATTCATTTAATTGTACCAATAATTAAGCTGTTAATGTGGTTTTAAGGATGCTCTGTTTGTGGCATGTGTAAGTATTATTAATTTGTAAAATTTTGATAAAAGTAATACCATTATAATAATTATTTAAAAAAAATTATTTTAACGATACAGCAATTTAAAAAATCGATTTGCAATACTTTTAAAATTATCAAAACTTTTAAAGTGATAAAGTTAGAAATTTTTAAATTCATTTTTTATTAATCACTCATGTCTTCTAAATAATGAGTGATTCCAACAATATAACAAGACCTAAAAATAAAAGTCCATGTGATGAACTTCCCAGTACTTCCAGAAGTAAAAGAATTTGCCCATCACAAGAATTATTGAAAAGAAATACTTCAAATGATGATTGTGAATTGGAAAATAAAATCCAGAAATCGCTTGATAATGAAACATATCAAGGCAGTGGACTTAAAAATACTTTACATGGCATCACTTATCAGTTAAAGCTGTTAATGCTATTTGTAAATCGTGGATTTAAGTTGAAATATCCATTTCGTTTATCAACTGAATGGGTTTCAGCAGAGAAATTTGACGATATTGTTTTTGAGTGCACAAAAGATGAGCAAAAATATTTTACTTTTGTTCAAGCAAAACATAAGCAAAATGCAGACAGAGACAAAATCAAAGTCGCTGATTTATTTAATGAAAGCGATGGTGATTTTAGTCTGGTAAAATATTTTAACTCGTTCAGAAAAATAAGTTTGCTATTCAAGGGAAATGATAACTTCTTAGAATTTATCATATGCACCAACACAGATTTTGACTATGAAAAGCAGGGAAGAAATAAGGGGTTTCAGTTAGATGAAAAAAGTTTTGTTAAAAGTTCTGATGAAAACATTTTCAAAACAGAACTTTTAACATTTCAGTCAAGTTTTAATGGCAGAAATCTACTTGTTTCAAAGTTACTAGCAAGTTCTACTTTGTATACATTGGCTTATCAATTAGTACAATGTGTTTTACATGGAAAAGAAATCAATCGCAAGGCCAATAACTATTTGATAACATATCAGTATGCTTTGTTAAACGAAGTAATCGATTGTAAAACACATAAACTAACTGATAAATTTATAAATAAGCAAAACTTGACTGAAAATGCCAGCAAATTATCAGAAATGTTTTTTTACGTTATAAAAAGTACGAAAACTTCAAAATTGCCAAGTGCACCAATTATCAATGACATTGATAATTTTGTAGAGAAACTCGTTTTGAAGATAAATTCTAACATAAACAAACCAGAAATATCGATACAGAGAAATAAAAATGATGGGAACTTTTCAGTATCATTAGATCAACTTCCTGGTTATGTTCTAGTCGATGCAGGTGATAAGTTGGTTAAATTTAGCCAGGCAGTTATCAAAGATAAACCCTTGCCAAACAATTTAAATTTGTTTGTTAGTAAACTTAAGCAAAAAACAGCTAATCAGAACATCAACCTCGAAAACATCAGACTTAAAATCTCTAAATTTAATCGAGTTGAAGAGTTTTATGCTGATGATGATGAATTACTTAAAAAATTGAATAGTAATATTCAATTATTTCCCGAATTTGGTCGAATTGGAGATTTAGAGAAACCGATTGAAACTGCTAATAAGTTTGCAAAATTATTAAGCATTAATTCGTCTTTGGTGAAACTGACAAAAGACAATTTTAAATCTGATTTGATCCCAATTGCAAAACACGTGTTAAACAAAACCGATGACAGCATTACATTTAGCAATGATTTTGTTCAAAATAAAAATTTGCCAGTTGAAATTAAGTCTTTAAGAGACGAGTTAGATCGATTAAATGTCAATATCTCACCTAATTGTCTTTTTCAAATGCCACGTTTTCCTGAGTTTAATTTGCCTGATGATTCTCTTTCTGTTATTCAAAACGACATCGAAGATTTCTTGTCCAAACTGAAATTTGCTGTCAGTCAACCTAATGAAACAGAATTATCATCGATTATTACAAATGAAATTGACGATATTTCAGGACTTAATTTAATAGATAATGACATAGTTTTTAGTGATTTTTTACAGACAGTTTTAAATTGGATGAAAGAAAAGCACAGCACATTTTACACTCAGGATAAAACTGATCACTTATTTACAAGTATCAGGCAGAAATTCACCAATTTAGCTTTAATTGCACCGACTTGTGTTTCACGAAATGCCATGTCGGAAATGAACATGAAATTTGAAGAAAAGCATTTGGAGACATTATTTTCCTTCATGGAATCTAATGACCAAATATTAGTTTACGAGAATGAATACCACACTGTTTTAAGCTTACTTAAGGTGCACCAAACCCTTTTACAAATTGATCAGTTCAGTAAAAATGACACAAATATTTTTATCAATTTTAAAGATTTGTTAACTATCAAATCAATGATTGTTGAGGCATTTAGAAATCCCACATGTCAGTTGCTGGTCATTGATGTCAACAGTAATGACATCCAAAAGTTGCAAAAATGTTTATGCGAAATTGAAAATATTTTATTGCACCACAAAAACAAAAAATTAATTGTTGTTGCAGTTTCTAAACCTGAATTTAATATTGGTTCTTGGTTCCATAAAGTCAAGTGTGTCACTAAGCAAGACATATGCTGTAGCTTAACGGATTTACAATTGGAATCCCAAGACATAATTAAGTCACTTGAAGTTAATTTTCAAGACTTTGATGTTAAACTTGAAGATTTGCTCATCAATAAAAACTGCGTTGATTTAATCAAAGGCGGTATATTGAGTAATCTAATTTTGACCAATAAAATTCATGAAAGTAAAAATCTGCCAAAGTTAGACCCCACTTCTTCGTGTTATATTGACCGAACATTTGAGTTGCATTTACATTTAACTTTTGATTGTTTAACATCAAATTCTAAAGACATTTTTGCAATTGTTGGTGCAACGGAACAGCAACTTATGACTTTGGGAATTTCCAGTAACAAAATACAAGAGTTTGATAGCCAACTTCAAAGATCAATTGGGGTCCAATTTTTCTTACTTAATAAGGAAAATCCTGGTTTTGACTTTGAAAAAGTCTGCAAAAGTGTAGCCATTAGGCCAGATTCAAACGTTCATTGGGTTACATGGAATGAAAATGGATTAACATGGGAAAAAAGCCGTGGTTCAATTGTGTCACTTTTAGACTATGTTGATCACAATCGCAATTCAATTCAAATTGAACCAGATAAAGTTTCTGATCTTGAGCATAAAACAGTAATCATTGCAGCTGAACCAGGAATGGGAAAAAGCACAGTTCTTCAACATTTGGCTGGGAAAACAAAGTCATATGACCCATCATTTTGGGTTCTTAAAATTGACTTAAATAACTACACAGAGCAACTGAGCAAAGATGAATTAAAAATAGATGACCAGTCACTTATTGAATTTTTTACAAGCTCAGCTGAGTTTCACATTCAGTTTTTTAAGGATTTGTTTAAATATCACTTTGAGTCTTCCAAAAAATTAGTCATTTTATTAGATGGCTATGACGAAATTGTCCCATTACACAGTAAAAAGATTCTTGATTTGCTTAATTATTTGCAAATTAATAAAAGGCATATTATATGGGTTAGCACTAGATTGCATGTGAAAAAACAGTTAGAAAATTGTCTAAATGTGTTTGCTCATACGCTTACTCCATTTAGATTGGATGATCAGAAAATGTTTTTAAAGAAATATTGGGCCACAAAAGCAAACATAAAAATTGAGAATAAAGTTGATGACTTTATTGAAAAACTGATAGTTTTAGTTTCCTCGTCAATCAGAGATATTGAGAGGCAGTTTATGGGAATTCCTTTGCAGACACGAATGATGGCTGATGTTTTTAAAGATGATTTAGAAATGTTCTGCGATTCTGAAACTGCAGAAATTGCTTTACCAAAAATGCTAAATTTAAACATGCTGTATGAAAGATTTATCAGAACCAAATTCAATGATTTTTGCAAAGAAAAAATGAAATTGGATTTGACGAATGCCAGGGTAAAATCAAAATTGAAAAAAGATTTTAAAGATTTTGTGAAGGATCATGAGATTGCAGCCATGTACAATTTGTTCAGCGAGGAAAAAGACATAATCAATATGGTAGATGGATTGCTTGAGGACTTGTTATGTCAGATAAAAGAGGGTGATAGTAACAATGGCATCATAAACCAAATTTCGAGGAGCAATAAACCAGAATTTGTTCACAGAACATTTGCTGAATATTTTGCAGCAATGTTTTTTGCTCGCACATTTTTTGTAAATAAGTACGTGAACAACTTTCTTAAAACTTTACTACTTTCCGATAATGGAAAAGTGATCCGTCATTTTCTGGATCATGCTTTAGCTGGAGAACCTTATGAAGCTCAAACAGACAACATTTTTGTAGCCACTTTAAACAATGATGAGAACAAACTGCAAGAATATTGTCAAATATATCCAGATGAAGTGTCAAAGCTGGATAGGGCAGGGAGAACATCACTTCACATTGCAGCAAGTCATGGATACACTGAAATAGTCAAAATAATAATAACACATTTTCAAAATTCCCCAAATATACTAGATCAGATAATGAAAGCAGATACATTGTTTTCATGGACTCCATTACAATATGCAGATCAATTCAAAAATTGGGACATTGTTGAATTGTTCTTAGAGTTTATCAGCAACAATCATAGTCTCAATTATGAGGCTATCAATAATAACTTGGAGAACTGTAACCATTTAGCTAAGTCTGCAGTTGACGGCAAGGAAACACTGTTACACATAGCTGTTAAAAACAACTACTTTAATTTAGCTAAGCACATAATTCATGCAAATCCAGAAATAGTTGTTATGAAGAACAATAATGATGTTGAGAAAACGGCATTGCATTACGCTGCTCGTAATGGTAACATTGTTTTAGTAAAATTATTGGTTGAAAACAGAGCAGTTGCTATGGCTGCCAGTTGTGAGTCAAGTCCACTGCATGAGGCATCAGCTGAGGGACATGCAGCTGTTGTTGAATGTCTACTTGGACACATTCCCACAACTGAAATTGACAGTGTTGATGTTTATGGGCGAACTGCACTCTATAGAGCAGCTGAATATGGTCATTTAGAAGTGGCACAGTTACTTTTAAATAAAGGGGCCAATGTTAATAATAGCGATGCCTGTGATCTTTATTCCAAAACCGGTAATTGGACACCATTGCATATAGCTGCTAGACGAAACAAAACCAAAATGATTCAGCTGCTAATTGATAATGGAGCAGATATTCAACGTTTAGATAACCGAAAAACTACTCCAATGGATCTGGCAATTAATCGTGGAAACTTATATGCTGCCAAGCTTTTAGGAAACCCTGATATCGATGCGACTTTAACAGCAGCCGTTGTTGCTGGTAGATTAGATGAAGTGAAACGAATTGTAGAAAATAACAAAATTTCCCCTGAACGTTTCCCAATGAAATCAGCAGCTTTTCATAAGAGAAAGGATATCATTCAATACTTTCTAGAAAAAGGTGTCGATATTAATTTGAGAAGAGAGGGTTATAGCAATGCTTTTTATGATGCAGTGGTAGTTGGAGACCTCCAATTAGTTAAATTTTTTCTTGATAATAATGCAGATCCTACAGTCCGTAGTGCAAAAGGGCGGCTGCCATGCCACGAAATAGCCATGCATGGTGGCATTGAAATATTAAAATTAATTGTAGAGCATTTGGGAGATCAATTTAACGTTAATGAAACTGATATCAAAGGAGAAACATTTTTACTTCAGGCGGCATACAGTAATGAGACTGAAATTATGGAGTATTTAATAGAACTTGGTGCAGATATTGATGCAACTGATGAGTATGGAGCAACAGCATTATTTGTTGCATGCTTTCGTAACAACCGTGAGGCCACTATGCTTTTGTTAAAAAATCAAAATAGAAGAATCACTCTATTTGAAGACCGAGGAATCGGGATGCTTCATGTAACTCCGTTACATTGGGCTGCTGCTTATGATGCCATTGATATTGCAAAGATTTTAGTTGAAGAATTTCATGCTGATGTTAATGCTGGGGAAAACGTAAGTATGACACCTTTACATTTGGCTGCTTTATTCAATGCTTCAAGAAGCATTGAATATCTTATACAGAAAGGAGCTAATACTGGGGCAAATGTAAACTTTGTAAAAATTAAGGAATTATTAAACATAATGGGTCCTAATCTAAAAGGCCATTTTGGTCCTAAATCAATACAAAAAATTGCTAAATTTATTTCATATTTAGAATGGTTTCCCATAACACCTGGAACAATTTCATATGGCCTAGGATATAATGCTTTGGAGTCAAACATTAACTATAAGGCAGTATTGGCGTTCAAGCTCGCACTAAGAAATCCCTATGTCAAAGATCAGGTGAATCAGCTGAGAATCGTTGTTGAACTAAGAAAAAATGGACAAGAAGAAGTAATGAGCAGATCGTGTATGTTTGTCGGAATTGACAAATAACGATATATAGTAATTAAACGGTTATTAAGTTAATCAAATAAATCAATAATGGCATTTATATAAGGATTTTTAGTACAAAACTGATGCTCACTTGACATATTTTTGTATGGATTTCATTTGAAAGAGTGGAAATGGCATCCTATTTTTCAGATACATTTTACAGCGACAAATTAAATGCATCGCTGAGTTTTACATGATTAATTAATACAAAATAAATGCTCACTCTGCACAATAATGTTAGTATAGATTTAATTTGACAGAGTGGAAATAGCATTCAATGATTTTCGATCACTTGAATAAGTGGAAACTTAAATTTACAAGACTCAGTTTGAAGTCAACGATGAAAGCCATTAAAATAATCAAATATTTTTGTTTTAACATTTGAATAAAATGGACTTACATTTATACCTTATTCGATTTGTTCGATCATTCTTTCGTTAATTTCGTCTCGAAATAATACTGATTCATAATCTACAAAATACGAAAACATTTAATTCGATTACTACGATTACTGCACCTTATTACTGTATTCGTAGGTAAGTAATGCTTTAAAGTATATTTTAACTAATAATTTCACTGAAATCTTTTCTTAAACTAAACTATACTAGAAGATTTTCTATATTGGAACACTTTTTTAGTTCTATTACGGAATATATTGTTCCCGTACTGGTATTTTACCTGTCAGTGACAAGGAAAAAATGCCAATAAAGAAACGAGACTAAACCATATCCATTCCAATGGCGATTTTTCCCGTTTATTTTATCTTTTTTGGCATAGAGCAGAAGTGTTGTATCGTATTTAAGATAATTACCTGGTGTAAGTTCATTAACAACACTAATAACATTACTACGGTATCGATTTAAATTTTACACATTTCAAGTCAAACCAACATCATGATTACCAATAAAAAATGTAGCGGTAAAGATGTCGTTCGCATGCCGTCCATGTTGTACTCTATGCAGGCATACGACATCAAAACGACAATTTACAGTACCCGGTACCTCAATTAGTGTCTTAACATCTGTGCGTCATTGTCACCGATTTGTAACCCCTAAAGATTACAATTAATTCGTACACAAATCATATATTCATTCTAGCATAGATTTGAACACTTTCTTAAGTTTCTTAGGCTGAATACGTTTCTTCATCTTCATCATCACCAAACTTTTCGATGTTGTTTTCAGCCGCCATTATCCCAACCAACAACCGATTATAACAGTGTACCAGTATCTCATACTTATCATAGTACCGTATCTCATGCTTATCCACATAACATAATTATACCATTCAATGATCAAATTTCTTAGACCAGCATAGATAATGCATTAAAATTATTGTTATGTAAACTTAAATTATCGCAACAAATATTTACCGATCGACTGTCATTACTCCTGCCGCTGGTGATCGCAGCCTTCTCCGCATCAACTTCAAAACATTTTCAAGCCTCAGTTTTTTCGTGGTTGATTGTCGCTTTAAATATTTGATCGGTGGTTACTTTTGAATAATGTATAATACGATTAAAAATAAATACAGTACACGAATATAGAAATTGGTAGTAATTATGAACTTAAAATGTTTACTGCAAAAAAATTCTGACAATTATTTCACAATGTCATAACCACTGTATTCACTTCCGCCCCAGACTGAACCAAATTGGCAAATTTGGCGGTACAAAAACCCGAGTATTTTTCCCTCGCTTTTTTTATTTATTTTTTTTTTTATTAAAATTTTTCAACTTTAACTAACAACCAATCGCATATCAGAGATCCAGTTAGCAACAGCAGCAACCAATCACAGCGCGAGTTGTTAAAATTGCAACAACGTTTGACGTCACACAGATGATCCAAAACGTCATATAGAAGATGATGACATTTTGGTTTTTTTGTAATAAATTAATTATTTATGCATTTTAAGCGATAAAAACAACTTCTTGCATGTTATAATGATGTTATTGATCGATTATAGTAACTTTGACCAACTTGTTAAAAAAAATTTTAACTTTTATGTTTTTAAGTTTAAAAGCATATCAGCGGGTATATGCACTTGATATCACGTTTATTTACAATTTCAACTTTGTACTAAAAACTTTAAAACATGACAGAAAAACCTCTGCCAAATAACTATAACTTATTGATAACGTTAAAACATGTTTAACTTAATAAGTTTCATGCAAATTAACAAGTTTTTAATATTTTTATTTTCACTTTGAAAAGTCCGTAAATATACTTTTTAACCTCTCCGCATTAAAGTCATATTCTCCGCAGCGTTCTAATCGCCTTTACCGCTGTTAGGCTTAAATGCTGCCGTTAACATATTTAGTGAGCACATGGCTACATATACAGCAAAAGCTTTTCATGTATTCCAATACAAAAATCGTTCACCACACCCACCTCGCTTTCACTTCGCTACTTTTCCCCTCCAAATCAAGTATTACCCAACACCCCCATCATAAAATCCTATAGACTAGTCTAGCTAAATAAAATGACGTTACATGACGAAATAGGCAGCCATGATGACGTAAGACATAAACAATTACAGTATTATGGTTATGTGCCCGCTGCTCTCATCGGCGACTATAAAAAAACGACTATTACTATTAAATATTTTGAATGTTCAATAACATATTAATAAATGCTTTTAACTGAATATACTTAGTGATTTAAAATAAAAAATTATTTTAAGGTTTTTTATTTGACATTTATTTTTATTATTTTAAAGAGAATAACATGCGACGTGCAGATAGTCGACTTTAGTGCAACAATAATTATAGCACAGGCTATTAGCAAGTTGTGAGTTGTCACTGTTGAAAAAGCATGTTGGCAGTTCACGTTGTGCTGTGGGAGTGCTTTTTTTGAACCGGTAAAAAGTTTCACATGGCATTTTCTGATTGATATAATCTAACCTTCTCTTTGATTACTTACAGGTGTTTATTTATTTATCTTTACACGTTTTTGAGTGCTACGTATTTAATTTTTACTCAAAATGAAGCGTTCACAGCCTGTGTGGTCTCCTCCAGCGGGTGCTGATGTAACCAAATTAAAACTTTACAACAGCCTAACCAGGCAAAAAGAAGAATTTGTGCCTCAAAATGGACGTAAAGTACTGTGGTACAGCTGCGGACCAACGGTGTACGATGCCTCACACATGGGGCACGCCAGGTCGTACATTTCCTTTGATATTTTACGCCGAGTTCTTAAAGACTATTTTCACTACGACGTCCAATATGTTATGAACATCACCGACATTGACGACAAAATCATCAAAAGAGCTAGACAAAATTACCTTTTTGATAAATATTTACAGGAAAACCATCAGTTAGAGAAAGTTTTAGAGGATATTACGTTAGCTTCTCGTCAAGTGGAAGCCAAATTAGCGTCAGTTGATGCTGAAAAGCGTCAAATGCTGGAAGGGATCATCACCAAAGTTCAGACAGCTGTGGCTGATGTCGAGAAAAATGTCCAGAAAGTGAAGGAAAGTTCCGCTTCTGAAGTTACTCACTTAATTAATCAGTGCAAAGATTTGTTAAGTGACCACTTAGATGTCAAATTGGGTCACACAGTAAGTGATAATTCTATCTTTTCAACGTTGCCTAAATTCTGGGAGGATGAATTCTTCGCTGATATGGCAGCTCTCAACGTTCAGCCACCTGATGCACTAACCAGAGTTAGCGAGTATGTTCCTGAAATTGTTACTTACATTGAAAAAATAATCCAGAACGGTTTTGCTTACGAGTCAAACGGGTCTGTTTATTTTGATGTGTCGGCGTTTGATGGAAAGTCGGATCATTTTTATGCCAAGTTGGTTCCAGAGGCATATGGCGATAACAGGGCGCTGAACGAAGGCGAAGGAGATTTAAGTGTTTCGGCAGAGAGACTAGGAGAAAAGAGAAGTCTCAATGATTTTGCTCTGTGGAAAGCGTCCAGAAGTGGAGAACCGTCTTGGGTATCACCATGGGGTAATGGGAGACCAGGGTGGCATATTGAATGCTCGGTTATGGCCAGTGCCATATTAGGTAAATATGAAGGGCAAAATAACATACTATCTAATTTTAAAATAGGATTTGTGCTGGTTTTTAAGTGAAACTATGAAAACTATAACGTTAAATATTCAGAATTTTACAGACAAATACTTTACAACTCAGTTTGAAAGCTGACTTAACTTTTTGAAAACAGTTTGTAAATTGCTTTAAATATCTCAGAGTTGTTGAAAATTGCCTGCAAGACATTCTGTATAGATTTTCTGGAAGCTGTTTAAAACAATCTAAAAAACTGTTTTCAGACAATTAAGTATCTCAAAACCCGTTATAAATGATCTAAATTGTCTGAAAACAACAACAGTTTGCTATTGTTGTGCCATATCTGAAAATAGTTTAGGAAATGTTCACACAGCAATTTGGAAACTGACAGTTAAAATTCATGCAAATTTTTGCTGTATAATAATAAACATAAATTGGTTAACTGATAATTCTAATAAAATCTTGTTGGATTAAGGTTCGTCTCTCGACATTCACACTGGGGGATATGATTTAAAGTTTCCACATCACGATAACGAATTAGCTCAATCCGAAGCATATTACGGGAACGATAATTGGGTCCGTTACTTCCTTCACAGCGGTCACCTGACCATCGCCGGCTGTAAAATGTCTAAAAGCCTCAAGAATTTTGTCACAATAAAAGACGCTTTGAAGAAAAACTCATCCAGACAGTTACGTTTGGCATTTTTACTTCACTCGTGGAAAGACACCTTGGATTACAGCGAAAACACTCTGGAAATCGCAACTCAGTATGAGAAATTCGTCAACGAATTTTTCCTTAACGTGAAGGACATCCTCAGGAATGCCAGTGGAGACTTGTTTGCCAAATGGACGGATGAGGAGCTGACTTTGAACGCTGAATTTCTGAAAACCAAAAGCCAAGTTCATAGCGCGCTGTGTGACAATATTGACACCAGAACTGCTCTGGACAACATCAGAGACTTAATTACAGCTTGCAACGTCTACATTAGAAAGGTAACTCAAGCAAATGTTAACTGCTTACTGCTCAAAAACTGCTCTTCGTACGTCACTTATATCCTGAAAATCTTCGGGGCTATTTCGGTGGAAGAAAGCATAGGATTTCCTCTGCAAAATTCGGCTGGAACGTCGTCCTCGGAAAACTTTGAGGAACAAGTAATCCCGTTTCTCAATACTTTGGCGAATTTCAGGGAAGAAATCAGGAAAATTGCCAGGAACTTAAAAGCGAATGAGATTTTACAGCAATGCGATGTTTTACGAGATGACATTTTGCCTTATCTTGGAGTTCGACTCGAGGACCATGAAGGCAGGCCTCCAGCTGTAAAATTGGTGGATCCACAGACGTTAATTGCTGAAAGAATGGAGAAGATTCAACTAAAAGAACAGGCGGAGGCTGCTAAAGCAGAGAAGAAAAGATTGTTGAAGGAACAGCAAGACGCAAAAGCGGCTAAAGCAAAAGTTAAACCGTCTGAGATGTTTCTCACTGAAACTGATAAATATTCAAAGTTTGACGATAAAGGTATCCCCACGCATGATCAACAGGGAAATGAACTGTCGAAAGGACAAGCAAAAAAACTTTTGAAATTGTATCAGGAACAGGAGAAGCGCTATCAGCAGTTCATTAATGACAAATGTTAATTAAAGTACTGTATTGATAATAATTCAAAAACATATACATTGCAAAACATAATAAAAACAGAAGCTAAAAGAAATTGTTTTTACTTTTCTGTTCAGGATGAATATAAAATTCAGGATGTTTATAAAATATAGATGAAGCATGTACTGTACCAAATTTGTTTTCTCTATATTTTGTACAAAAACTCCGATTAAAATAAGCTAAAAGAAAAAATAAAAGACTTTTGAAACTTGGTCATTGTATTGTTTTTCGCAGGAAATTAACCACACATTAGCCTGTCTCAAGAGACCTAAGCCCCAAGGCTGCCACGTGAAAGGCAGTTTTAACAATTTTTAGTTTAGTTATTTCTGCATTTTAGAGAATTCTGGTTCAGAATTTCCACGTGGTGGTTTTACTTTGCATTTGAATCATCTTTACGGTTTTTACATCGAAGAACATACGGTTTTTACAATGGGTGGAATCTCGGTTAAGCAAAAACAAGAATGCCATATCAAATCAATTAAAGACATAGAATCGAAACCGTATGAATCGAATGTTACATTAAAGGAAACGACACGTTTTATCTTGTCGGTTTTGAAAGGGAAAAAGGATATTTACTCTCGAGACAAAAATGGACAGACAGCATTTTTTATCGCAGTACAAAATGGATGGATTTGTTATATTAAACGGTTGCTAGCTAAAGGTAAATTATTTTAAACTTTAAGTTGGATATTGAATTAAAATTTAACACGTTTTCAGACGAAAGTCAGTTAAATTACTTGTACGAATGCGAGGGCTATTCACTTTCAGCTGCATCAATAGCTGTGAGAAATTCGCAGTTGGAAGCTTTAAGTTATTTAATCGAAAGAGGAGCTAACTTAAACATTGGATATCCACTCGCATTACATTTTGCGTCTGTAAATCCTGATAAGAGTTTTCTGGAATTGGTAATCAAATCTGGAGCTGATATTAACATAAAATCGGACACATTTGCTGGTTCAACGCTGCTGAATAACTTTGCATGTAAATGGAAATTTAACGCTGAAACATTGAGTTTTCTTCTGGATAATGGAGCTGATATAATGATCAGAGGCAAAAGTGGATTAACTGCAATACATTTTGCTATAAAAACAGATTGTTGTGAAGCTTTAGAAATACTGTTAAAAAGACTCAGCCTAACAGGTTTAATCCCTTAGTTGATTTTTCTTGATGTTGAAATGAATACTTTAAATTTTATTATTATGTTAGAATTACTGGAGTTAAAATCATTACCATATATTAATTGGCTTGAATATAAAATCGACAGTGAAAAATGGACTCATAATTATGAAAATATTTATAATTTTGCAGTCACTTATGGTTCATTACAGTAAGTACTTTTAAGTCAAATATAATGAATGTTGATATCAGTAATGAATTTGTATTTTTAGATGTTTGGAAGTTTTGTTATCAGATATTGATAATGAAGAAATTTCAAGAGTTTGTGGTTCTCCTAAATGTGGAACTCCAAAATGTTTACTTCATCAAGCTATGTCATGCTATTGGTAAATTGCCTGGTGATTTTCTAAATTGGAACACTGAGACTAAATCCTATCCGCTTCAATGTCGATTTGTCTCGTTTTTTTCTATTTTGTTAAAAAAAAATATTAATTAAAGAAACGAGGCTAAAGCTGATTAATTATAATTAAGAAACGACTCTAAAAAACTATTATTTCCTTGACCATTTGTCTCATTCTCTGAAAAAAGTGTTCCAATTTAGAAATTACTCTATTTAATCACACTATTGTGCTATACAAAACTTTAACAGTTTTGTCATTTACTTGAAATTTAATATAATTTTAATGAATAGTAATATAATTTTTTATTTTGCATTTTAGGAGACATAAGGACACTAAGAAATTACTAAAAATCATAAATGTTTTAGTAGAATATGGGCTTGATGTTAATAGGTGTGCAATCGAGCTTGACCGTAAAAACTATGACAAATTGCAAAGTTATTTTATTAAGCATGACATCCAAAATATCAAATCGTATTTCCTCTACTCTACTTATTCTTTACTCGGACAAGCCATTGTTAATGAACAGCATGAACTTGTGTCCTTATTACTTAAACTTGAAGCCAACGTAAATCCATCATCTGATACCGTTGTTCACCCACTTGCAATTGCTGTTATACTAAAAAAACACAAAATCGTTAAATCTCTGCTTTCACATGGAGCGAACCCAAACTACTTAGCCGGACTGGAAATTCTGTGTGGGGCAATGTTATTGCAACAACCGGTGGTGTTGATGATTTCTTGCTATTATGCTGATGGATTTTTGGTGGAACTGCTCAAAGCTGGAGGTGATTTGGGTTTACTTTCTAACACATTTTGGGAATCAATGAAACAGAAAAATTCCCTCAAATGTGCAAAATTTAAATTACTGAAAGAAAAATTCAAATATTAAAAAAAAAATAAAACTGTGATTAAATGCATTTTGAGCTATTAACTTAATAATAATGACTCACATTATCATATTAAAAACAGATTTAAATTTGTTTGACATGTCTGACGTGAAAACTGGACTGGTAACGGCCATGACAAGATCAATGCTATTTTATCCGTAAAAAATGTGTGATTTGGCTTCAAAATGAGTCACTAAACTGTATATTATCATAGAATTGCAGTATACTTATCTTAATTATCTATGGTAGATGTTATTATTAGCATACAATAATGGCAAAAAAATAATTGAGTGAATTCTTGTTTTTTTTTTGTGTAGTTAAAATTTAAAAGTGGCCATGTATACTTGCATTTTACTAGTCAAAATGATAAAAAATGACAGTCTTATTAAACTTAAAATTAAGAAAAAAATTTTCAACTGTAATGTAAATAAAATTGCGTTATTTTAGTTACAAAAATTGATTACAAATTTATAAAAACTTAATATTCAATGTTACTGTAATTGATTGCTGTTTCCTTTTTAGTTGATATTTTGTGCTGCAATTCATAATTATCATTAAATTATTAAATTCGATTTTTTATAATGTTTACATTTGATTTCTTAAGGTTAAATTGAGTTATCGGACAAAATCAAATTGTATCAATGTCAATTAATGCTGTAGGATGAATAATTCGCGTGATTATAATTATTAACTTATTAATATTTAATATAAAAATTGAGATTAAAACCTTGATATATTTACAGTGTTTGATTGAGGTTTAGGTCAACTTCTGTCATACTAATGAATGTAATAAAGTTGTATAGGTATACTGTATATATTTAAGAGTTTGCACAGCAATATCTTCACTCCTCAACTGATAATTATAATTAGCCTTCGAGAAATTCTCTTTTCCCTTTCTGAAACCTGAAATAAATAAAAAATAATCAAACTAAAATAATGCAGCAAAGACAATGTGGATGTTAACCTTCTTGTTAAGGTTTATTCATTCAACTGGAGCAAAAAAAAAATTGGTTTTTTAAATGGTTTTCGCACAATATCGTTTGACTTTGAATTGTCATACTATATAAATATAAGTTGTTACACTGAGGAATTTTCACTTGTGAAATTTTGCACAACTGGACATCACCAACCGTTAGAAAACGTTTTTACAGAAACATTTTAGGATGACTAGGTTACCAGTGATTTTCGCTGGAATTCTTATCAGCTTTCTTGGTAAGAAAACCACTTTCAATTAAGTTTTTTTAAATTTAAAACTGCAACGATAAATTCAAGAAATTGTGTTTAAAAAAAGCATTCGCATTGAGAATTTTTATGACACTTTAAGTTAATCGAGTGCATTTTTAAATTATAAGCAAAATATATAATTAATAAAATACTTTAAAAACCTTGTGGTTTTTTCTTCTTCAAGGCGTTCGTGGCAGTTATCGTCATCATCATGTATTTCCTGGTTTTCGTACTGAAGGATTTTCTTCGGAATGGACATACCATGGATTATTGGGTACTATATCATTTAAACAATGCAATTTTAAAACTCATCACAATTAAAAATGTGAATTTTAACTCAGGTCCACAAAATTGGCCATTTTTAAAAATTAAAAATAATCAATGTGGAGCAAGAAACCAATCGCCTATTAACATTAACACACAAGAAGTGGCATATACTGAAAATCAGTTAGAATTTTTATTACATGACCGACTTTATCAAAATTCAACTCTCTACAACAACGGACATACTGGTAAGATTGGTTAACTAATATTCAGATATATTATTAATACTTCAAATTGATTGACAGTCAATTTAACAATTTTTCGTGAATATGAGCCACGTCCACGACTTCATATTAAAGATTCCAGAGGATATGTAAAACAATACATATTTGATTCAATTCATTTTCACTTTGGGGACATCAGTGACCATGGAAGCGAGCATTTCATAGATCACCGAAAATTTGCCATGGAGGTACTACAGTAAATAAAGCAATAAATTTGTAATTTCAAATACTAATTATGTTGTTTCAGATGCACTCTATTTATTATAAAGAAAAATATGGCACTTTTGAAGGGGCTTTAAATTTTAAAGATGGATTGGCAGTTGTTACAGTGCTTTATTATGTATGTAAACTAAACTATTCCAAAATTACACTTTTTATTTTATTATAATCTGGTATTTTTTAAAGGTATCATTGGACATAAATCTAAGTCTGTTACCAGTGACTAATAGTTTGGCGCAAGTTTTATTTCCCAGTACCACAACTGTTGTCCCACAATTGGTACTATCAGATTTATTTCCATCAAATGTTAAAAGTTATTTTCATTACCATGGTTCATTGACAACTCCACCATGTACTGAAGCTGTTGCATGGTATATTTTAAGCAGTATTCATCCAATCTCCGAATTACAAGTATATCATGAATTTTTACCATTTAAAAAAATATATAAAAATGTGTGTTTTTATTTCTGGTTAAGCTTCAACAATTTCGTCAGCTAACTAAACGAGATGAAGAAGATGATGATGCTTATTTCTATTTGGCTGATAATGTACGACCAATTCAGCCATTAAATGGACGAACAATCTATATGCATTTTTAATTATGTAATGTAACTTAAAAAATATTTTTATAGTACTGTATATAATATAGTACATATTGTAGTATATCAAATATTTATTTTTTTAAATAAATGTTAATAAAGCTTAAAAATTATTTACCAGTCCTTACAATTGCTATTTTTAAAGCTAATTAATCATTTTTTGCAATACCATTTTTAATTATCAAACTTTAGTAGGGGATGTCATTTGGTTCATCGATTTTTCTCAAGTTTTATAATTTCTGGAGATGAAGAAAAGCTAAACTCAAAATAAATGATTAAATTTTGTTTATGAAATATTAATAAATTATTATTGCGAGTATTTTATAATCCATAAAAATGAAGGGGTTGTAAATTCCTATATTTTTTGTAATTTAATGTATTAGTTAGAACCCCATAAATTTATGTATTTACTATAACCTTCTAAATTAAATTTATATATAAACTAAACGAAAAAAGCTTAAACTATGCTCAGATAGACTTTTAATAAAAATTGTGTCGAGTAGTTAATTACAACTGTCAACTGATCGTAGTTATTACAATTAACATTCATAAAATTTCAATTTTTAATATCTGAAAAGAAAAAAAATAATTACTACAAAAAATTAATGTTGATGTTTGCCTTCATACAGTATTAAAATATTTATTTATATTAAAGCAAAAAAATAATATTTTACCTGATATCATTGAAAGGATTTTTCACACTGTATAAATATGAGTTGTTAAACCGAATAATAATTATTGGTGAAATTTTGTTCAACTAGACATCACTAAGAAAAGTTTTTCCTGAAGAAATTCGTAATGACTAAACTACAGGTGATTTTCTTAGGAATTGTAAGCATTTTTGGTAAGAAAATCACTTTCAAATTTCTTTAAAAAAAATACATTAATTAATACAAAAATTATTTAATTACCGGGTAATGTTTTCTTAGGCATTTGTAACTGTTATCGCAATAGTGATGTATTTCCCGGTTTTCATACTAAAGGATTTTCTTCAGAATGGACCTATCATGGAGAAAGGGGTACTGTTTTATTTAAACATTGCTATTTTTAAAATGTACGACTATGTTATGTAATCATTCATTTAGGTCCAAACAATTGGCCATTTTTAAAAATTGAAAACAACAAATGTGGAGCAAAAAAGCAATCACCAATTAATATTAACACACATGATGTGGCTTATACTGACACACAGATACAATTATTATTACATAACCGAGTTTACCTAAATTCAACTTTGTACAACAACGGACACACTGGTAAGATTGAATTTCCCAAAAAAGAAAATAATCTAAGACAGTTTTTCCATATGTTTATTGGCAGTCAATTTAACAATTTATCGTAAAACTGAGCAACGACCACGATTTCATATTAAAGATTCAAAGGGATATGTAAAACAATACATATTTGATTCAATTCATTTTCACTTTGGTGACATCAGTGACCATGGAAGTGAACATTTTATTAATAATCGCAAATTTGCAATGGAGGTAAAGGATTGAATATCAATATATATCAATTGATCAAGTTTAATGATTAAAGAAATGTAATTCCCAATTTTAATTATTAATTATGTTGTTTTAGATGCACTCCATTTATTATAAAAAGAAATATGGCTCTTTTAAAGATGCTTTAAATTTTAAAGACGGATTAGCAGTTGTTACAGTGCTGTTTTATGTAAAAACACAATTATAGCAAAGTTAATCACAAGCAAATTATTAAATTATCTGCTTCAAGGTATCACCAAATAAGAATTTTGGTATGGAACCGGTGACCAACAACTTGGCAAAAGTTTTATATCCCAAAACAACAACTGATGTACCAAGGATTGTACTATCGGATTTATTTCCAAGAAATACTCATAATTATTTCCACTATCATGGTTCATTAACTACTCCACCATGTACTGAAGCTGTTGCATGGTATATTATTAGAGATGCTAATCCGATATCTGAATTACAAGTATGTAATATGGAGTTACTTTCTGTTCACCATTATAATGCATGGTTAATCATTTTTCTTTTATTTTTATAGCTGCAGCAATTTCGTCAGCTAACTAAAAAAGATAAAGATGATGATAATTATGCTTATATAGCAGATAATATTAGACCAGTTCAGCCATTAAATGGAAGAACCGTTTATATGCATTATTAATAATTATAATTAAAGAGCTTGTTTTTTAAAAAGACATGTACAAATATCTTAATAACCATTTGTAGAATTCTTTTGAAAAATTTACTTAAATAATTAAGTACTTACCTGTTTGTAAACTTGTTACTGCGATTTTTCTAAAGAAAATCAACCATTGTATGTTCAGCAATTACATTACTGTTAATAAACAATTAAAACACAAAAATAATTAAAAACTTGTAAAAACTGATCTGATAATAAATGATTAATTTAATTAACATATAATAATATGTGTAGTAGAAAATGTGGCAAATTCTTTTAAGCTGTGTATTACAGGAAATTCAAAAGGTAAAAAAGTACATAATTGTTAATAGCAATAGTATAAATTTAGTTTTTGTTATAAATATACAATTTTACTTCATGTTCAAATGTAGTTTAGAAATCCAAAATTACATACTTTTACTTTTACAAAATAATGATACGTAGATACAGTATTAAGTTCTAATTGTAAGATGCTATGAAAATTGCATATGTAATTTCAAAAAAAGCTGTTACGTTGATTTACTCATTTAGTGTAAACATGGAACTACTGTGAATTTCAGTTTTTTTTGAAGCACAGTTGAACTGGTCCTGCATATTTGTTTTTTAATAGCCAAAGCCCTATACATTATCAGATTGGTTATAAACTGTTTAGAATCCAGCAGACAATGATTAAATTATATTTAGATAAACAATAGATAAAAATTGTGTCTAGTAGTAAATTACAATAATTTGATATGCAATGTTGCTACTCCTTTAAATACTTCAATTTTTTTGCTACAGTATTTCCTTTTCAGTTTATAATTTATGTTGAAGTTAATTATTATTATGAATCATTCAATACTTGACATTCATTTTTTATAACAAAAATGCATTGGGCAGATAAATTAAATATCAAACAATTTAAATATCCAAGAGCTGTACATAATTGTCAATAAAGAATGGAAACTGTATTGCATTAGCCACAGTGACCATTAGTCTCATTTATTTCTTGACATTTAAGATAAGTACTTTATACTGTACAATAAAGACTTTTGAAGGAACAAAATACCATGTAAACACATTTATTTATAGTTTTGGCACAACAAAATGTTCCACTCTTAAATAATAAGAACAGTATTACAATTAGCATTCATAAAATTCCCCTCTTTTTATATTTGAAGTGGTAAAAAAATTGTATGCAAATATTAATGAAATTTGTAATGCAAATTGTAATGCACAAACTTAATGTAGATGGCCTTCATATTAAGGTATTTCATTACACTAATGCAAAAAACCTATTTTGCCTGTTCTCACTGAATTGATTTGTCAAATCGTATAAATATGAGCTGTTACATTGACTAACGATTATTAGTGAAGTTTTGTACAACTAGACATCACTAAGAAAAGTTTTTACTTGAAGAAATTCATGATGACTAAACTACAGGTGATTTTCTTAGGAATTGTAAGCATTTTTGGTAAGAAAACCACTTTACAATAAGATAACGTCTGGTATTAAACTTTTTTCTTGAAAAACGCATTGATAATGAGATTCAATATAATACATAATTAGTAGTTATGTAAAATTTAAAACAATATGCTCAAAATTATAATATCTTTTAATTTTAAGGCATTTGCGACTGTTATCGCAATAGTGACGTATTTCCTGGTTTTCGAACTGAAGGATTTGCTTCTGAATGGACATATTATGGGCTGTTGGGTACTATTTTATTTAAACATACAGTATATGACTATGTTATGCAACATTTCATTTAGGTCCAGACAATTGGCCATCTTTAAAAATTGAAAACAACATCTGTGGAGCAAAAAGACAATCACCAATTAATATTAACACACATGATGTCAATTTTACTGACACACAGATAGAATTATTATTGCATAACCAAGTTTACTTAAATTCAAGTCTGTACAACAACGGACACACTGGTAATATTCAATTTCCTAAAAAATAATCTACTTTAAAAGACTTTACAATTTTGTGCAAATACGTGTATTGACAGTCAATTTAACAATTTTTCGTGAATATGAGCCACGTCCACAACTTCATGTTAAAGATTCCAAAGGATATGTAAAAAAATACATATTTGATTCAATTCATTTTCACTTTGGTCTCAACAGTGATCATGGAAGCGAGCATTTTATTAATAACCAAAAATTTGCAATGGAGGTAAAAGATTAAGTATCAATTGTTTGTTGTATCAACCATGAAAAACTGTTCAAGTTATGAAAAAAATAAATTTTAATTACTAATTAACTCATGTTGTTTTAGATACACTCCATTTATTATAAACCAAAATACGGCTCTTTTAAAGATGCTTTAAATTTTAAAGATGGATTGGCAGTGGTTACAGTGCTTTATAATGTATGTAAATTAAATTATGTCAAAATTAGACTTGTAAGTTTTATTAAGTGGTCTGATGTATTTTTTATCAAGGTATCACTAGATATAAATCTTGGTCTGTTACCAGTGACTAATAACTTGGCGCAAGTTTTGTTTCCCAGTACCACAGCTATTGTCCCACAACTGGTACTATCAGATTTATTTCCAAGAAATACTCATAATTACTTCCACTATCATGGTTCATTAACTACTTCACCATGCAGTGAAGCTGTTGCATGGTATATTATAAGAGATGCTAATCAGATATCTGAATTACAAGTATGTAATATGTACCGGTAATTACTAACTTTCTGTCCACCATTAAAATAGTTAATCAATTTTTTTTTTATTTCTAAAGCTTCAGCAATTTCGACAGCTAACAAAAACAGATGTTGATGAACATCATTCCTATATAGCAGATAATATTAGACCAGTTCAACCATTAAATGGAAGAAACGTTTATATGCATTATTAATTAAAATTGAAAAATGTTTTTTTTTTTTGAAAAGCCATGTACAAATATCTTTGAAGAGAAATTTGTATCATTTTTTTTGAACAATTCATTTAAATAATTATTAAGCACTCACCTAAAAACTATTGCAATTTAAAAAAAAAAAGAAAATTAGGAACTGTATATTCGGAAATTCTATTCTTGCTGATGAACATTATTGGTCCATAAAAAAAATTAGATTTGATAATGCATATACAGTTCACTTTTGCATTAAGTTAAGGTAATTTCAACGGAATGTTGTCATTGTCTCCATTGACAACTAGCTTTGCTGCAATATACAGTAACTATCAAATACACAATTATAACCCACAAAATGAAATTAATTATAACATTAATTCTATGATTGCTGATGAAAAGGTAATTCCGAATAAATGATCAGTTGACAAAATTAATAAACAAATAGTAACGAGTAATAGAAAATGTGTCATTATTTTAAGTGATTATTTATTAAATTAAAGTGGTAAAAAATCAATTGGAGTGGAAATCTATTCTTAAATTTTAATTTAAAAACAATGATATTGTTGAAATTTTGATTAGTGCGCATTACACATTAGCATATTAATCACGTGATCCCCTAGTGGTCAATTGACGCACTGACCACTTGTAATTGTAACAATCAGTCAGTCGTGGTCCAGCAGTCGTCCATAACTAGTCTCCTGCCATCAGTAACATTTTCTCTACAATGTTATTGCATGACATTTTTATTTAACAACGCCATTAAAGCAACTATAACTAAAAACAAACTTCTCCTGCTGATATTTATTAGATCCACCAAATTAATTTCCACAAATGGTAGCAGAGAGTCTGATAGTATATATAGTATAAATTTAATTTTTATTATAGGTATACAATTTTACATCATGGTCAAACATTTTTTTCAAATCCAAAACTTCATGCTTGCATTTTTACAAAATAATGATACGTATATAATTATAGGAACTTTTCACCACCTTAAATATTGTATTTCAACACCATACCAATTACTATTTTTTTTCATTTCACTATATTGCAAACCTTTCCAAGGGTTGCAAATATCTTTTGTCTTTATGTAGATATGTTATTTATTAAAATTAAAACAGACTTTTAGAAAAAACCATTTGTAATTGTCTTTTTCCAACAATTTATTAAAGCTTTTAAATGGTATGGTATTGAAACATTTCAGGAACAAATTCCAAATAAAAAATGGATGAACACATCATTTGGGAATTACGTACATACGAATTAATATTAAAAATAAAACTAATATTCATTTTACAACATGCATATTTTATGATTATAAATATTTAAGAAAGTGTAGGATTTATAAAACAAAAAAAAACCAATTTTAAAAGAAATTGGTTTAATGAGTCATTTTGTACTAATTTAGCTCCCATTAAATTTTTAAAAGGGAGCAGATTGGTGGGATGGAATTACTTCTGCAAATATAAATCATTTAAACATTACATAAATGAAATTAAACAATTTTTAAGTAGTTATAAATTAAAAATTAACATTGAGCTTTCACTACACATTAGAAATCTAAGTTTCTTTTCTTCATCTCTTACATTTTAAATAAAAGCTGTAAGGTATTGAATTGTCATCTGCACACAAAACCTTACAGTATAAAGAGGTTTTAAATTGCAGTAAAACTTTTGATATTAAACTCAGAGTAATGCAGAGTAAACTAAGAGTTAACTCATAATAATAATAATTTTAGGAACCAAACACAATTAATGCTTTAAAATGTCGATTACAGTACCATTAAAAATCTGTACAAAACTACTAAAAAGATTTACCAAAGATAAAAAATATTTTGGCCACTTTTAAAAGAGTATACAGGATTGATGTAGTTACAATAAACACATTAGCAATTTTGAATTTATTTTAACTGAATTTACAATCAATGAAACTACACAAGGCAATACAGGAACTTTTATTTTGTGATGGCATTATCTTATAAATTTTATGAAAACAATGCGTACACATGCATTAGTTTGTCAGCTCATCATTACTTCAGTTTGAATTACAATAAAATAAACTAGAACATTCAACTAAAAGTTTTAAAGTTTTCTCTTGTCTATCATTGCAAAGTTACCATGTGCAAGGCCAAAATAGATGCTTGCAAAACTTCTCAAAGTGGCCATTGTGCAGATTTGCCACTATAAATGGTTTGCATAAAAATGTTTTTAATTTCAGTCTACTCATTATTCTGATATTGTACACAATACTTTCCTGAAAACAGAAGCAGAATAATGCCATTCATTATCACAAAATTGCCATGGAATAGTGATATCTATGAGTAAAAAATAATTTAGGCAATTTTATTGGTTACTTGAAGTGCTTATACAAAGTAACTATGTAATGCCATGTTATATTTTGAAAGTCATACAAATGCTGACATTTAAAAACCTCATTGATAAATATTCTAAAACCAAGATCTTTAAAACAAAAGCACTTAAGAAACTATGCAAATTAAAGTATCAATGAATGTGATTTCTATTAATGAATTAAATTTTAAGTAACATTACCAGACACTTAATTTGGATTCTGCCAGTGAAACGCAGCACACCAATTATAAAACCCTGTTTTAGCCTAACCCAAAATTGACTTATTTGACATTTTGTAGCTTTAATTCTATTTCTGTGCAAATGAACAATACAAATTTAGTATTGTGGAGAAAGCATTTACATCAATCACATGCAAACAAATTTTAAATTTTGCAAAATGCAGATTGATTAAAGAATCAATATGCCCCAATGTATGGCACCATCTAGTAACTAGTTGAATTACAACAGCAGATAAAAAATTTTTAAATTTGTTTTTTAATTTTTCTATGAAAATGTTGTATGGAAGGACATTTAAAGCTAAATTTCCTCTAGTTGTTGTAACTTAACTAGTTACTAAATGGCATCACATATGAAAAATTCTGTATTTCAGCAGAATTGCTGAAAAAAAATTCATTGCACTTTACATCATGTATGAATACTTAAAAATTACATACTCTCATTTTCTGGTTTATAATTGTGTTATTTTTCCATTTGGTGAAGTGGATGGTGCTTTGTTACTCTTAACTGTGTCTGTCACTGCTTGAAGCTGGTTATTATTTGACAAAATGTTATCTTCTTCCTTATTTTTCAGTTGAGAACTAATTTTGCTGTCATTGTCTAGCATTATCTTCTCAGTATCATTATTGTTCTTATTGCCTGTGTCTTGGCTAGGAGAAGAGATAGTTTTGACTTCCAAAGTTATATTTGCATCATCATTTTCTGAACCACTGCTCCCATTACTGTTTGTGGTTTTTATTTCCTTTTTAGGACAATCTGCAATTAAATGGTCATCAGATTTACAATTATGGCAGCGTTTTGGCTGAGGACCCATAGAGCACTTTGCTGCAATATGATTAGCAAATTCACCACAATTGTAGCACCTAGTTTAAAAATATTCCATAGTTTATTAACATTTTCAAACTTTAGTAACATGCAAAAAAAATACAAGATACAATACCTAACTTTCCTAGATTTCTTTTTGGAAATGGGTCTTCTAGTGCTTCCTTTGCAGTCTCCACCACCAATTGCCACTACTAAAGTTGCTTCTTGGCCTTTTTCACAGTCTTTAGCTTCAAATTCAATTTCTTCATCATCACCAAGACTGCGAAATCCACTCATCTGGATAACTGACTAAAAATTAAAAAAAATCATTAGTAACACTTAATGTAAAATTAATAATATTAATTTCATTAGTATTTATAATTTAATTACAATATATTAATGCTGTAAAAACAATCATTTTAGATTTACAAGTACAAAAACTGTATTTTTAGTTGTACTTTGGTATTGTTAATGCAAATTTATTAGGGTATTTGCATAATCGAATTAAATAAATACTAGAGTTAAGTAGAGAATAAGCATTATTTGTTCAATACAATTTTTTTGTTTACAGGAATACGTTTTTCATTACAGGAATAAGTTTTTCGTTACACTTATTTGAGTGACAACATGAATAGAACTAAAATGTGCACTGTATGCATAAATAAGACTGAAATTGTTAAAAAATGGCAATTAATTTTTATCATATTGAATGTGATGTATTTACTATTAATTATATTGATTTTTGCTTGTGAAAATGGCACTGTTGACATGTAATTAAACTTTAATGCAAAATACTATAGATATACAGTCACTTTTCCAATAAATTCTACATCAAATGTGATCTGACTATATGAGGGTTGCTTGGTATTATAATATAAAAGTCTTGGCCCATGTGGGACAATTTGCTAGTTATTTGTAAAACAGAATAGCAACAAACGTAAACAAAATTGTAGCAATTAATTAAACATCTAATTATATTAATACTCAGGGTATTCATTTAATTTTGATAAACATAATGCAATTATCATATTCATTAAAAGCAATAATTTTAATGATTACAGTAAATAGAAAATCGATTTTTAATAGTTTTAAAAAGCAAGTTAAGTTTCAAGTGTTTAAATCTACATTTTTTATTTAATTATCTTTTAAAAATGGGTGACTCCAACATTAACAATATTACAAAACCTAAAAATGAAATACAATGCAATGAACATTTGCACAGTAATCATTGCGTATACCACTTTTATCAAGAGTGGTACACACTATACTGTGCCATTTGAAATGCATAGCACATCATACACTACGAGTTTAAGTTAAATGTGGAATTTAGTTTATTGAATGATTTTAAGTAAAATAACGACAGAATTAACATGTACTTTCATGTAGCTTCAAACTAATTAAAAAGCATTAATTTCCGGTATAATTTGATAATTTATTTTTTGTTTTACACGATATATTTGTGTAGACATTAATTTTACTTGTCTTGTTAAGTTATGACATGATGGTGCTGTACTGTATATTTTAAAGCAGCCTATCGTTTCAATTTAATCTCCTGATTTCGATCACTAGGGTATTTTTTCATCTCATTCAATTTTAACAGCCCTACTCCCTCTTTCTCTCTTCCCCCTCTTTTATATGTCATTTTAAAATTCAATGACCACCAGCCAATGACATCATTTTTGAGACCATATAGACCTTTAACATTACCGAATTGCTGTACTACATTATAAAAACCCCTCCTTATTATGCCTATGACAAAACAGATCAAATTTTGAATTTGTCATTTTAAATTCAAACTCCTCCTACATCACTTGTGCCATATACAATTACTTTTAAAATCTGATATATATGAAACTTATATAAAAAATGAAAATCCGCTTATAACACATGTAGCAACATTAAAAATGTATCATGAAGTTATGTAATTAGATTTTAAATTATGAAGGTTTGTCATGTGAGATGATAAATTTGAGTAAAATGTTTTCGAGTTGGAGAAACCTTAAACTTGTACTGTAAGTTACACACAATACAAAGTCAAGATAAAAAAAAAGCTTTGGACATTGAACAATCTCGTAAAGGCTAAGTGGAAAGCGAATGGAATTCAAAATTGAGTTGGAGTGGATGGGATGACATCATCAAACTCAAGTAAAAGAGGGGGAACCAAAAAAAAATCAATAGTATTTCAAAATTGGTTGCATTTGTTGGAAATCCAACTACAGTACAAGTAAAATGATCAGTAAGACTTCAATAAATTTTTGCTATCAAAAATCGTCTGATTCCCTCGACTGTATACTCAAAAGAAAAACAAGAAATTGTAAATTCTTAAATTTAATGTTTTGATAAAATGTTAATTTTTTTTTTTAATTTCTATGGCAACTACAGAGTTTACAATTCAACATATACAGTATTAACGACACAAAAATTCAACAATTGTTATAATAACAAACGACTGTATGGCTAATATTTTATAAAAAAACATCTGACTGTTTTGTCTGGTATTTAAACGTGTATCAAAACAATATTATAAAATTTGATTGAAAACATGTACCGTATTTCTAAAAATAGGTAAAACATCATGTCTGGAAATATCGTAAAACCAATACAGTTAATGTATGGTACGGTGCTCTTAAATATATTTCAATGGCTATTTTACAAAAATGATTAATATAAACTACTTGTAGTTTTAAATTCTTAAACAGTGCCATTTACGATCTTCACGATTCTGTATACAGTATATACAGAAAAATACCAGAAATTAAAAAAAATTAGTCGATAACAGTTTTAACAGTTGATTTATAAAGAAATTCTAAAATGGTAATCTAAATGTCTAAAATTGTGTAAAACGTTATAAGCATTACAGTATTAACATTTTAATACAGTACATGTTTCTAGAATTGTAATAAATACTTTTTTAAACTATAATACAGTACTGTATATGATTTAAAAAATGGACTGAAGATGTTATTGTGTTAGAGGTTTTGAAATGCGTTTATACTAAAATTACTGAATGTCATTAATAAAGTACAGTACAGGCATATGAAATTATTCACAATAAATTATTTAGTAATTTACTAAATGAAATTAACTAATGTACAAAATATTTACGAATAAAATATGCATATGTTTCCAGATAAATTATTAAAGCAAATGTTTCAAACTTATTATCGTATTAAATGTTTCTAAAACAGTACTAAATTATGACAAAAATGCATGTTTCTAAAATTAGGCTTTCTCACATTATGTTTCTACTTGAATTTCTACACAAAATAAAAGATAAACAATCCATAATATTTCCAAAAAACAAAAAAAAAAAAAACAAACGCATAGCATTGCAAAACAACCAAATTTTATTTCCATATATTATTAAGTTAACAAATCATAATTTTAAAATCCAAAATGTTAGTAATTTATTATTTCATTTATATTGATGAAATTTTTATTCAAAACATTAAAACTCTGTTTTCAAATAATCACTGCTCATTCAGTGAAAATTTGACAGCACATACAATAGTAAATATTGAAAAAAATTCTATAAATAGAATTTAACCGTCAATATTGAATTTTTCCTGTATTAAACAACCTTTGTTCAATACCACTTAATGTCAACGAAATTTCCACGAATATTACAGTATTATAAAATGCCTAAAAAAACACTTAAATTTTACAAAATTCAGGGTTAAATTAGGCTTAATCTCAAAACATAAATTAACAATTTTTCAATCATAATTTCACATTAAAATTTATTCAACAACAAATTTTCAGCATTATTTTCTACTGCTAAATAAATTTTAACTAATAATCTGTAATGACACAATATTTATAAGAAAAACAACAAATAATAATTTTTGACATAACAAACTCTATATTTTCCCCTAAACTGTTGTGCCCACATTTTTGCATTTTTTGGGCAACGTTTTTGTGTAGTTTTAGTCAGTTTTCGTGTCTGTATTTTCACATTTAACAGCTCCTCAGCTCCCTATATTCTAAAAATAGTATCCATTTTTCCCCAATCCCTATTCCTGTATCCTCTGACCTTGTATTTTGAAAAAAGTGCCCTTTTATGTGCACAGAAGAAGAGTGTTTTGTGCAATTTGTTCAGTCCCCTTTACATAAAAAAAATATATGGACGCCAGCTGACCTTACAAACTGTTTGTAGAGTTTTTAGCTGATCAAAAAAAAAAAAAGTTTTACCTGATGAACAAAAACATCTTGCCCACCGTCATCTGGTGTTAGGAATCCCCAACCTTTCGCCACATTGAACCATTTGCAACGGCCCTTTCGACGACGACTTCCTCCTTCAACTACATCACTACTACCGTCCACTGGCTTCTCTTTATTTTCTTCGGTACCTGAAAAGAAATTCAATAAAAAATTGTATTATTATAGAGATTGATCGGGATGTAATGCAAACAGTTATGGCATTATACCAAAATAATGGCAGTGGCTCGTGGCAAGAAAAATTGAAGGAAGATTAAAGAAAAGCTGAGAAGGAAGAAGAAATGTAAAGTCATCATTGTTGTTGTAAGAAGGTTAAAGCCCCAGGCAATTTGGTAAAGTAGGAGGGAATTTTATTTAAAAAAAAATAAAAAGAAAAAAAGGAATTTATTTTCTGGCGTTTATATTGAGAAAGGACCGTTTTTGAAATTGTTGGTGCCCTTTGTACATCGACTCCTCCTCAAAGCCGATTTTTGAGTCGTAAATTACGCACATTATAATTTTCTTTCTATTTTTAAGTTTAGTTACAGTTTTATGATGTCAGAAAGCTAATAAGAAAAGCCATTTTTACAGCTTTAAGTTAGTTAATTGTAATACGCAACAAAATACAGTAAAGCCACTCCTGATTCCCCAATTATTGAACAATTGATAAACCACTGGCACTAAAACAATTACCAATCAATGACATTTTTGTTTTGTTTTTCTTTTGCTGAAAAAACAAAGAATTTGATGTTATAAAGTCCATAAAAGTCACTTCCTGTGGAATTTTAATGTACTTTTACTGTATTTGAAAGCGGATATACTGTATACAATGAAATCCGTTTAACATGAAGTCGTTTAACACAAAAACTTGGCTAACAAAAATCAACATTGCGGTCTCAACTAAAAAAATAGACATTTCCATACGTTTTAATCTTATAAAACAAAACAAAACTTGCTTAACACAAAAAATTTCGCTTCTCCAAATACACAAATTGCAAAATTTGTAAGCGAAATTGTAGAAAAAATCAAAATTTATATAAATTTTAAAGTTTTTATAAAAACAAATAAAAATTCGAAATATTCTTTGTTTGTTTATATAAAAAAATTTAAAATGAAGTTGTTTTTTATTAAATGCATTTGTATGTACAAAATATATAATATTTTGAAATGTAAAAAGTATCTAATATCATGTAAATAGTGATTCTAATAACAAATGCCATTTTAGTGTCATATTTTGGTTTTTGTTTGTTTTAAGACATTTATTTTAACAAGAAGAAATATTTAATTCCCGACAGTTTTAAATTAAACGAATTTTTACTGTATATTTTTTTAAATTTAAGATTTAACCTATGAACAATTTATTTATTTGATTCGTTTCTGTGGAAAAAGTGATCATTTAAGTAAAACTTACGCATTGTGTCGTTTTTGGAATTCAATGTTTAAAATCCATAGGGAAAAAAGGCCTACAAAAATAAAGTCTAAAATTTTTAAACTCCACTAGTAAAGTATCTATCCATCCGGTCGAAGCACGTAAAATGCCTTTTAAAACAAGGGAGGAGGGGTATTTTGAAAAACTTTTGCAGACCCCTACATTTGTAGACCATTGGCTAATCTGTATGTCGGAAAGCCAGGTATTGTATAATGAAAATTGGAGTCATGGTTCTCTCTCCAAATTTCAATGAGAAGGTCATCTTAACCATCATTCTCAACCTTTTCCACTTTTCAACCCTCTGTTTTTATTTTCGAGATTTCAATAGCCCCTCTGAAATTTTTCTCTTAGCCCCCTGGCCCTCTTACACTACACTGCTCTCTGACAAACGACATGTTTTATTTTACAAGAAAATAGCCCAAAAGTCCACTATTTTCTTATTCCTTTTTTTTTTTTTTTTTTTGGATTTTTTGTCCCCCACTCCTCCTCCACGCACACAATCATTTTGACCTCCCTTTTTCCTGTGTATTGGTCAAGCTAGCCAACTGCCCATTCACTAAATTCCCTCCAGGCCACAGTTCTCTTTGCTCCCCCTAGTTTTATTTCTTCCCCTTCAGAAAAAAAGCAGGGTCAACAAACAAAAACTTTACTGGACATGCATTTGAGCTTTTTGGGGGAAGGGGGAAATGTTTGAGGCTGTTTGGGTTGATGACCAAAATGGCGGGTCATAGTGACCAAAAAAAATTAATGTTTTTTTCTGTGTCTGAAAGTCGGAATTTCTGAAATAATTTAGGTTTTTTTTTAAACGAGTGAACCTTATTTTTACCAGAAGAAAATTGGTAGAAAACGCACTTTTTGTTTATGGCGAAATTTATTGCCTAAAATTTTAACTGTTTTTTCTTATTCACGAAAAGAAAAAAAACCAGACAGGAAGCCAATATTTTTGGCGCCAAAATGACCATAATTTTGACCTCAAATTATATAGTGTTTACTTTTCTTACCGGTAAGTTTTACTGTGTAAATTCATTGCCAATTATTAATTTATTATTAAAAAAAAAAACAATAAAAATTACACTAGTTTTTTAAGTGAAAATTTTCAGTATTGGAAATTCTCATTTTTATTTAACTTTTATTTTTTTTAAAGTACAGTAATAATTACTGTATACATTACTGCCTTTTGCTGGTTTACAACATTTTGATAAGACGTTTTACAAGCAAAAAATAAAATAAATATTGTCATGAAAAATACTGATAACAAAAATGTGAATAACCTCAATGATTGCAACTGACCATGACCTAAATTTATATTATTGGAGATTGTTTTTGTGAATATTTCAATGTTTCTTGTATCTTGACAGCTAGCTGTTTAATACTGTATGATTGGATGAAAGTTTAGTAACATTTATTTAACATGTGTTGTTAATTATTTTGTCAAAATGCAGTTTAAATTTCATGGTAACATTTTAAGATTAAGAATAATGTCTTCAATGGTATTACTGACAAAATTTAAGTCAAATTATAACAATTATAAGCACTGATTTAAATTATTTATTTTGATTTTCGCCTTTTTTAAGGGCTCAGTATTTAAGTCTTAAAATTTCAAATTAAATGTGATTTTAGAAATCTGTTTTGTAATTTCTAGTTTTTAAGCAATTTCGATACGTAAATTAGATGCTATAATCTGGTGTTTTGAAAAATACAATTTGGTGTTAAAAATAAGCTTAGTTTATGAAGAAAATATTAACTTTTTTATTGGCTAAATTTGGCTAGTTTGAATACATGCAATTTGATTTGATTTTGTTTATTATTAAAAAAAATAAAAAAAAAACACTAATTTCATAAATTTTAAACTTTAAATTGTAATTCCAGTAATGGAATTTCAAATAATCACATGATTCATAGTTCTAAATTTCGATTTATAATTATAAAAATATAATTTTCAGTGTTTCAGAAGCCTAAATTATTTTTTGGTCTATTAAATAAACTAGACATTTAATACTAATATTGGCAACTCACTGAAATTATTTGTTTCAATTAAAAATTATTACTTTATAAATCATTAATTTGTTAATTTTGACTTTAGTTAATTTTTATAAACAGTATTATTGTAACTTAAGTTATTTATTGACTAAACTGTTTTATTATTAATTACGTTTTGGTTTAGTAAATAACGAATTTTTAAATAATTTCCAGAATATAACTTGTGTCACAACCATACTATTTGTTACTAAATTTGGCAAATTTAGTAATAAATAAGTCAAATTAAATTATTAAAGATTTTTGAATAAAAGTTGAACTAAACTACCACAAATTAGTTTACCAAATAATATACTGTAAGTTGATAACTGAAATAGCAACCGTTTAAATTAATTAATAACTTTTATTATTTAAAAATAATTAAAAAGAGAAAAGTAAACAATACATGTATCAGTAACAATTGTGTTCATTCTTAGATCTAAATGTCTCAAAAAATTATTAAAAAAGCAATTAATCTGTCAAATTTAAGGATCTAATTTGGTCACTTACATTTTTTATATAAATATAAAAAGTGAAATTGATAATTTTAGTTTAAATCTTGAATTTATTGAGTGTGTTCATGTTGACATGTCTATACACAATACACTAAAGCCAATGTGACTAATTTAGCCATCAATTTTCAACATTATTGACATTAAAAGACTTACCTGAATCCATGTGATTGATTCAATGTGCTGTAATTTTCAACTTTTTTGGCGTTGGGATGCGCGTTTTCTACTGACCATTCAGTTTCATTAGCATCACTATTCACTATTGTTTTTAATGTTTGTGCACTCAATGCAATTCTGTCTTCACCATTCAACTGAACAGATCACTCACAATGTCCATGATGCTTCCATGAAGTCCGTTTAGCAAAATGGCCATATTTTTGTTTTTCATCCAAGCAAAGCACCACACAATCTCTCATAAAACGCCTATTTTTTTCCCTTTACTTTCATCAAGTCATGAGTTGAGTGTATGGTATGGGGGACAATGAACCCGCCCTCAAGCTTCTCTACGATTGGTCAATCTCATGCAAGTCACATGGTAGCATCTTTGATGATGGAAAATAAGCTTTCCAATTGGTGTGGGTTTTATATTTGTGGGTGCTTTTGCAATTTTCCAAGGGCCATCATGTACTGTACATTGTAGAAAACTAATATATATGGCATTTATAAGTAAACTAACTTGGTCAATTGCCTTTACAAGAACAGCAGAGCCATCTAACGTTTTATAATGATACTTTTAAGCGATGCAAATAATATTAATTTAATCAATTAACTACTTTCATCATTTAAAACTGTATTTTGTTATTTAAAATTCAAATAAAAGCAGTCAAAATATATGGGGGTTGAATATGGCAGTAAATTAATTTCTGAAATTATTGATTTCTTATCGATTTTTTTATTACATGGATTTTTTTCTCAAACAGGAAGTCGTTGGCTTAATTTTTAAAAACAAACGGTTGTTTATGGGCTGTCTGAACTTAAAGTATTTATAGTACTTATGTGGTCGCAAAGGGAGTCAAAACATCTAATATTTTATAGAAGAGTTCATTATTACCGTATTTTAATAATTTATTGATGCAACAGTGATTAGTTTTTATTGAAAACTGTATATCACTAAAAAAGTTAACTTTTTTTGATGAAAGTAATTAAAATAACATTTTTTATTGTAAATTTAATTTTCAACTGAATCTGACATACAATGACTAGCGTTATCAAGCTTATAAATACAAAATTTTTTATTCAATTACAAGATAATCAGATTTACAATAATAAAATTACATTAATTTTCCATTTAGTAATTTCAAATAAAAGTGAATTACTGTGAAAATATAAATAACAAACATGAAAAAAGTAACCTATTTACATAACAAAGGTAAAATTATTAGATTAATCTAATTAAACTACAGTTTCATAAAAATAAATAATAAACATTGCAATTAAAACCTCAAAATGGAAGCTCCGCCCACCAAATTACCAGGGTACAAAAATGTATCACACTTGCAGAAAACATAATATTCATATACAATATTGTACATTTTTTATTTTATTTTATAATAAATAATCTGTAATATAATTGAAATAATTGATTATAATAAATTACCTTTTATTGGCATGTAATAATTAACCTTTTACTATAACGCTATTGACTAGTGTTTTCATAGCTTAGTGATTTACGAGTTACTGCGTAACAACACATAGCGTGAAAATAGTTCATTATTATAAACAGGAGCGCAGACGCAATCTACTGGCAAGTATTCCAACGGTGCTGTGTTGAAAAAAAGATGGCTTGCTTGAAATTTGCAAAAATCTTGGGAGTTTCTTCTTCCAAAAATGGACTGGGGCAATCAGTAAGATTAATCTCAACTAATTCTTCATTAGTTAAGGTAACTAAAAGTTTTTTTTGAATACATTAATGACTAAATTAATGATTGAAATCAAACATTCCATAGGGTGGAAATAGCAGCACCCGGAATGATGACATTGAGTTACGTAAAGATGGAGGGGTTCGCACAATTACAACGACAACGGTTTGCTTTAAAATAACATTATTGCATTAATGAATAATATATAATAATGCAAGATTTACTGTTACAAACTGATAGAATAAAGACGCACTGGCTAAATATGGTGGTCGACATACCGTTACGATGCTACCTGGTCATGGGATAGGACCAGAGATGATGGGTCACGTAAAAGACGTATTTAAGTAATTAAACTAAAACTATACTAAATAATTCAATAATTGACATGGATATAGTTCATAGACATGGTAAATGTACTTTTGTTTAGATTTGCCGGCGTTCCTGTCGATTTTGAAGTGATAAATATGAGCGTGGATCGAGACGATGAAGAAGAGCTTCATTTGGCTATAACATCTATTAAGCGAAATGGAGTTGCTATTAAAGGTTGGTTAGGTTTTTAAATCTTACCTGAACGATGATTGAATGAATTCTTAACTGTAGGAAATATTGAGACAACAATTAATAGACCAAATATGAAATCTCGTAACGTGGAACTTAGGTAAGCAGCAAAATAAGTTTGACGTGAAATTAAATCTTTCACAGGAGTTTATTCTTGATAGACAGCAGCTGAATTTGTACGCCAGCGTATTACATTGTCACAGTTTTTCTGGGATAAAAGTTCGTCATGAAAATGTCGACATTGTTGTTGTAAGACAAAACACAGAGGGCGAATATAGTATGTTAGAAAACGAGGTAAAACTTTTAAATTGCCAAATTATTTACTTAGGGAACTTCAGTCTCTATTAATATTAACTCTGGGCGACATACACCGTATCTAAACCATGAACATGTTTATTATAGAGTGTTCCAGGTGTCGTAGAAAGCCTGAAGATTATGACAACTGAAAACTCGACCAAGCTAGCTCAGTACGCTTTCGAGTATGCCAAAAAGCATAACAGAAAGAAGGTGACTGCAATTCATAAAGCAAATATAATGTAAGAAACAGTATATAAAACTTAATGTATTTTAATTAATTGACGTGATGTGGTTTTTAGGAAAGTCTCAGATGGTCTGTTTCTGGAATGCTGTAGAGAAGTTGCAAAGGAGTATCCTGACATTGAATTTAACTCCATGATTATTGATAATTGTTGTATGCAGGTATAGTATATTATCAGAGTTGCAACTTGATTGTCATTACCATAAATGCATGACCGCGAAAGTTCATGTATTCCTTCTAAGTGTGTCAACTAAGTGAGTAAGGCAAAAAAGAAAATGTTTATTTGAGACTTCTAAAACGGTTATGCGAAATTCAAATAACCAGGAAAAACCCCTATGCAAGGAAACAAAACTCACTGCGTGGCACCTAAATGTTTGGTGCTTGGTTACACAACTTAGATTCAGTTATATTATACAAAGTTGTAAGAGGGATGTAAAGATTTAACAAAACGAGTTAAAAGCTTTGGTTACTTTGAAATATTCCTCTACCATTCGTTACTGTAGTGTTATGGGAACCAAAAAAGTTTGATTTATCTTGTTATTGCAAAATAGCTGGTGGCAAATCCTCAGCAGTTTGATGTGATGATAACTACCAATTTATATGGTACAATAGTCAGCAATGTGATTTGTGGAATGGTTGGTGGTGCTGGACTTTTATCTGGTGCTAATTATGGTGATAAATATGCTGTGTTTGAGCCAGTAAGTACTGTTTTTAACCCAGTGCTGTTGTTTTAATTAAAAGTTAAATGAATTAGGGAACTCGTAACACCGGCTCGAGCATTGCTGGAAAAAATGTAGCAAATCCAACTGCTATGTTAAACGCAGGAGCTGATTTGCTGGATCATCTCAAGTAAATATTGTTTACAATACCGTACAAGTTTGGTTATTTGCAAGATTTACTTATGAGAACAATTCTAGACTGGGATACCACGCTCACTTAATTCGAGATTCAATTAATAAAACTTTGAACGAAGACAAGGTAATTGAGCACAAAACAAGGTATAATTTCAGTAATAAATATTTGATTGCCTTTAGATCTTTACTCCTGATTTGGGAGGGAATGCAACTAGCAGAGATGTTGTTGAAAATATAATCAAAGAAATTCAATCTAAGACACTCTCTAACAATTAAAATCTCTATTTAAAAATTTTATTTTAAATTCTGTATATTCACCTATATTTCCATTTTCGTCTTTAAGTGACGTGCAGGTTTGTTAAAAGCCAAAAAGCGATTTTCATTTTAAATCACGGATAACTGTTGTTGTGTCTTAACAGTATGATTGAACTTGTGATTTTGTTTTATTTTTTTAAAGTTTAATTGTTAATTTATTTTCAAGGAGTTTTAAATCTTGACTTAACGATCGAAATAGAAAAGTAAGGTGCAGTAGTAAAGTAGTAATAAAAGATTAGTTGAATAATAAACACGATTGAATATGCAGTTACATTTAAAATAGTGTTTGAAGGATCAACTTAAGGTACAGTTTGTATTTGATTTAAGGATATACCATTCCAGTAACGATTCAGGCAGTCATTTTCAGTTTCAAATAAACATAATATGGTTTGGTTTACATTAACAAAACTTAATCTTTATTTTAACTTATTTATAAATTAAAACCATAAATTTTGCATTATCTTTAAATTACTACATCACTTTTATTTACTTTTAAATTAAACTGTACAAAACACTGATTTTAGTATTTGTATTGAATGCTAAGGTATGCTATTCCAGTAAATGTCCATTGAATTAGTAGAATTACACCGAAAACCATAGCAATTGTAGCTGCAAAATTAATTAATTGGTCTTATTATGACTTTTTGTATCTTACTTATTGTACAGTAACTTACTCGAAATTTTTGTGGTAAGTGCTTGGCATGCACAACTTTGATCAGCTGAGTCTGTGATGTCTAAAAACCATACTGATTCATAAAAACTGTAGTGATAAATAACAAAATTCATTAAAAAACTAACTTGATTTTGTGAATGGTGTTGAATTGGAATTTTCATAACTGCTTTCATTATTTGGAATACCTAATCACATATAAATAAAATTTAACGGTAAATTAGTTGAAAAGTTTGAATTTTGTTTAAGAATTTACAACGTGGTGCTTCAGGCATCCATTTGCCATCTGAGCAAAATCTTGTTAAGTTTCCAACAACTGTATTTCTGGGAAGACATGAATAGTTAGCAATGTGGTCATCATAGTACTCAATTACACTTCCATTTGATTGATCAGGAGTTCCACAGTTAGCAAAATCTAATACAGAAATAGTTATTTACACATTTAGTAATAACAATTTTAAACGATACTCAACTGTATTCACATATTTGACCTGATACTCCAGTACAGTAATGCTTTTCAAAACTAGAAGCTCCTGTGGCCGTAGAAAAATAAGCGCATGTTGAACGATTTTCTATTAAAATGATTGATTGCTTATTAGTTGTTGAAAAGGGGGGAATAATTAGCTGGTGGAGCTTACTTGGATTATTTATCCAGAAAAAGCCATAATAAAAATCGGTGCTACTTGTAATGCTTTTTAAATGATTAATAAAGCCCTTAGAACTCTCATTTGCCAGTTTAGATTTCAGTTGTGGTTTCAAGTTTTCACAGTTTGACTTTACTGTTTCCCAATCATTTTTCATATTATTTTTAAACACGGAATAACATTTGTTGTTGTAGGAAAAATGCTTGTTATTTTTAATGTTCGGAAGTGAACACATAGATTCAGGCAAAACTGTTCAAAAAAAAGTTCAACTTATAAGCTTATGTAGTTTTTAACGAATTAACTATTGGTTATTTACCTGTTTTAGTGTATAAATCAAGACCACATAATTGGAGAAAACTAACTTGATGTTCAAGACTAAGAGTGATATTGTTTGCCATGGATGAATTCTGAATTAAATATTGGTTAACTGTTAATCCACCGTTATTAATCGTTTTCTTCAGTGGAATTGTTTCCCATTGTTCTTCGTTGTTTAAAGTTTTCTTCAAATGCTTTACTAGTGGACTTCTTTTTTCTATTTTATTACATTTAAATATTAATGAAAATTGATTACTGTGTTAAATACTCAATCACATTACCTTGAAGCTTCTTATCAAAATAAAACTCCATTTGAATATAATTAACTTCATAATTCTCATAAAATTCAAATGTCAGTTTTGTTTCTTGCTCAAGAGACAAATATTCTTCCTGTTGATTCCATTGTTTTTGGGTTCGTAATTCACTACTGATATAATGCACTTTAAATGCTCTTCTAGCAATGTTAACGCCTAATATTTATTCGTAAATTAAATGAAAGTTAAAAAGAAATAAAATGAAAATACAAGTTAACCGCAATATGGTTCTTCACCACTCCAACTTCCATTGGGCAAGCAACTTCTATTTTGATTATTTAAAATGTCATAGCCACTGTCACACTCATAAGTAACAATGGTTTTAACAGATCCGTTTGTATTAATATCCAACACTTTGGATTTTATATAAGACGATTTATCAGGGTGAAAACACACATCTGCAGCTTTAATTACACGATCATAAAAACGGATAAGATTATTGAAAATTATAGGGAAAGAAATTGAATATTTACCATAAACAGCAACAAAAGTCATTGCAATTAGTAGCAACGTGGGTGTCATGTTGTTCACAGACAAAAACCAAATAAGCTACTTAATAAAAATTCAGTTTAATCTTAGAAATATATCTTGAAATTATACGAGGAAGAATTGATCAAAACAAGAATGTTTAAACCGGAAAAAGGAAACGACTAAACCAAAACAATTAAACGTTTAAGTTATTTTTAAATTGTTTTTTTAAAAAAAAAAACAGTTAAATTGAAACTCTTTTGTTAAGTAAATACTTCATTTTTATGGCTATGAAAATTAAATTTTTAAAAATTTGCAGGATTAAAACAAACGTAATTAAGTGTAATGCTGGCATTATTAATTGATAGCAAATAAAAATTTAAAAATTAAAATTAAAAAACAATTAGAAAGTAACTTAAAACATGTCATTTTTTTTTGTTTAATGTTATTGTGAGACGAGCACATTAACTTTAAGAAATCACATACAAAAAAAAACCCATGTTTAGATTTTTAAATGCGTCATTTCCTGTACTCATTTCCTTAGTATTAATTGAGCAACTTAGTTTTTCCTACTACTGTATTTGTACTTTTAAAATGCATAATTTTAACCATATTCTGAACCGATCAAAATTGCTTAAAAAGTTGCAAAGTATTCTTTAATCTGCTATATTTTTTCTATTGTAGTTCGTATAATTCAATTTCTTACCATTATTGATTGTACAAAGATTTTAATTTGTATAATCAAATTGTTTTTACATTAACAAATAACAAAAATGTATTTAGAAATTGTTGTATTGGATATGAAGATACACTAATCCAGTAAATGTCCACTGAATTGCCAGAATTACTGCAACGACTATGGCAATTATAGCTGAAAAACAATAATTTTAATACCAACTATTTACAATATGTAAACATATTCTTAATTAAATTACTTGCAACTTTTTTTGTGAAAGATTTGCATGCGCAATGTTGATCAACTGAAATATCTATAATTAAATTGAAAAAACTATGACTTTTTGTATGGTACAAAATATAAAACAAGATAAAACATTACTAGTTGAATTTGTAAGTATTGTTGAGGTAGAAATTTCATTGAGGATTTCATTTGTAGTATCTAATTAAGTTACAAAACCGCCAATTAATAATAAGTTAAATGTGATGTAATAAAATCAAACCGTTGTCAACCCTAAGAGTGTTACACTGTGGAGCTCCAGATGTCCATTTGCCATTGAAACAGTTTCTTGTGAAAATTTTATTTAGTGCTTTACTTTGAGGACACGAATAAACAGCTACTGTATCATTATGGGACATTAGCTCACTACCTGTTGACTGATCAGGAGTTCCACATTTAGAAAAATCTAACAAACGTATTAATTTAATAAAATACAACATGCCAAAAATGACACAAAAATAATACTCAACTATATTCACATACTAAACCTGCAGTTTTATAACAATTTACACCAGAATAAGGATGACCATCGAGCATATAAAGATAAGCGCAAGATGAAGAGTTTGCTATGTAAAATAAAAAATTGAAGTAAATAATTAATTTTTATAAATGACAAATAAATGGTTGGATTTCAATAAGAAAGGCAAATGCCACTTTTTTGACATTGAATCTTTGTTGTGATTTAACAGTCTAATTGATTTTTCTGTTATATTAAGTGATTACATTGGCTTGACAAAGTTCTTACTTGGATTATTGATCCAGAAATCGAGTTGAAAAAATTCGGTGTTTCTAATAGTGTTATTAAAATAAGAAATAAAACCGTTGGAGATTTCACTAAGCGATGAAGTGTTCAATTGTGAATTTAAAGTTGAACAAATAGATTTTGCATCTGTCCATTTGTATAACTTCATGCTTTTAAACACAATGTAGCACTTCTGGTTGTCATAAGAAAACAGTTTCTCATTTTTAGTTTCAGGAAATAAACATAAAGATGCAGGCAGAACTGATAATTCAAAAATATTTTTATAATTACACAATACCGGTAATGAAAATGCAATAATTATTTACCTTTATTAGTGTATAAGGCAATGCCACATATGTCAAAATATGTGTTTTTTTCACGTCTTCTAACCATAATAGTTGTCAAATTTGTTTTGAATGGTTTCTGAATTAAATACTGCAAATAACGTTGTCCATTTTTCACAAATGCTTTCTTAAATTGAGCCATTTGCCATTGGCTTTCGTTAGTTGGAACACTGGTCAAGAGCATTACTAATGGACAGTTGTTTTCTAAAAATACCATACTGTTTTTTTGTATTGGAAATTATCATTGAAAATGTTTACTTACCATTTAATTTAAAATTAAAATGGAATTTTATCTGAATATAGTCAATCTCTAAAAGTTCATGAAACTGAAATGTAAAATTTGTTTCTTTATTTGAATACAAACATGGGCTTTGTGAGTTCCATGGTATTTCTCTGGGAGATTCGGAATCTTTATATTTCACTTTAAATGCTCGATTGACAATGTCAATTCCTAAGTTAAGTGTTGCTAATTAAGTCAATTCAATTATTAATTAATTATGAAATGCAAATATACCACAATACGGTTCCTCTGCACTCCAATTTCCATGCGATTCACACCGCCTAATAAATTGTTTGTCTATCATTTGGTATCCATTATCACATTGGTATTTTATGGTAGTACCAACAGGAAATAGTCCATTTGTATGACCAATTGACATTTGAGCTTTTATATAAGACGACTTAGCAGGATGTAAACAACCATTTGCAGCTTTAAATACACGTAATGTGTTTGATATCTCATAAATTAAAATGAAACACTCATTGATTTTCTTACCATAAATTACAGGAAACATTAATACAGACAGTAAAAATGATGACAACATGATGTCCACTGCACAAAAATCATGAAATTACTTAAAATATACTGTAAGTTGCAGCTCAGTTACTGTAATTTTGATAAGAAAATAGTTTGAAATCGAAACGAGGAAGGATATTTGACTAAATAATAATAAACAGGATTAGGGAACACGGAAACAGTAAAACAATTGGTTGAACACTTCAAGTTTTAAACTATTTTTAATGTTGACTCAAAGGCAGAAACTGTTTTTTCTTCTGAATTTATTTTTTTTTACAAAAAATTAAATTTTCTTCCTTAAATATAATTTAATCTTTATATGAAAAAAAATTTACTGTATATAATACTAGTCACAAAGTTAGTAAATTAATAATCGTATATCACTTCATTTTCTAAACCATTTAAATTTTTTAATGGCTTATTGAATTTTACCATGTGTACTGAATGTAAAGGTATAACATTGCAGTAAATGTCCATTGAATTACTAGAACTGCAGCAAATGTTATGGCAGTTATACCTACAAAATAATTATTTTCTTTCAATAACTAATTGTATAAGTGCATTTTAATTACTATAACATACTTGCAACTTTTATTATGAGTGATTTACATGCACACAGTTGATCAACAGAAATACCTAAAACAGTTTTATTAATTACCTGTTCAATACAGAAATAAAATTCATTAAAAAACTGACTTGAATTCAGAAATGGTGTTGAGTCCAAATCGTTATTATGACTATTATTTGGGATGCCTAATTAATTAACATAATTTAAAATTTGTAGTTAATTGTAACTTAATATTGAAACTTACACTGTGGTGCTTCATGTGACCATTTACCATTTAAGCAAAGTCTTGTTAAGTTTCCTATTATTATGCTATTTTCAGGACATGAATAATTAGCAATGTGGTTATCATAATGCTCAATTATACTGCCATTAGATTGATCAGGAGTTCCACAATTAGCGAAATCTATTAAAAAAATTAAATAAATATAAAAATAATTTTTGATAAAATTAATCAATTTTAAATCAGTGCTCAACTGTATTCACATATTTGTCCGGCTGTGCTATAACAATTTTCTCCAAACACAGAAGAACTAAATTTCATGTCAAAGTAAGCGCAAAGTAACTGATCATCTGTGGAAATTGAATATAAAGTATAAAACTACTATAAAAATACACTTCCGTTTGGAAAACTTACTTGGATTATGTATCCAAAAATACTGTTGATTATAGTCAGTGACTCTTATAGCATTATTGAAGCAATTAATAAAGCCAATTGAACTATCAGTAACCGATGAAGACTCTAATCGTTTATGAAAGGTTTCACAAAAAGACTTTGATGGGGACCATTCTTTATTTACATCTTTCTTAAACACAGCATAGCATTTGTTTCCATAAGAAAAATGTTGGATGTTTTTGAGTTCAGAAAGTATACACAAAGATTCAGGCAAAACTACAAAAGAATAAGAAGCAACCGTCATTACTGAATTGAATAACAGAACTAAAATTCCAATGTACTGTGTTAAATGCTACTATACCTGTAGTTGTGTATAAAGCAACGGCATATAAACAAATTTTCTGACTATTATCTCGTCTAATAATGCTAAAGGAAGTCATATTTGACATGGATGGTCTTGAAATGAAATACTGAAAAATATTTTGTTTTTCTGAAACGATTGAATTCTTCAAAACAGCTTTTTTCCATTGGTCTCTGTGGTTCTTATTTTTTTTCAACTGTCTCACTATTGGAATGGTTTTTTCTAAATTTAAAAAAAAATTAATATCAATCATAATTAATATAACGACTACTTACCACTCAGTTTTTGGTTTGAAAAAATTGTCAATTGAATATAATTAATTTCAAAATGATCATAAAACTTGATGGTGAAATTGACTTCTTTCTGAAAATTCAAACACTGTTTAGGCGTCCAGGTTTCTATCGTCGAATTGAATTTTACGTAGCGCACTGTTGAAGCCCTTTCAAAAATGTTGTGACCTAAATTATCGTGTTAATTAGTTTCTTAATATAATTAAATGAAACATGCGAACTAAACCGCAATATGGTTCTTCTCCACTCCAACTTCCGTTAGGTAAACATTGCCTAGTTTGATTGTTAACAATGTCGTATCCCCTGTCACACTGATAAGTCATTGTAGCACCAACCGGAAATTGTCTCTTATCCATGCTCGTATGATTATTTGAAATTTCAAAACTTATATAAGACGATTTGTCAGGATGCAAACAGCCATCTGCACGTAAATTATACATTCACTTAATAACTCAGAATTGTATTGACCAAAACAATAGGAGCCAGAAAATAAAATATTTACCATTTGCTGCAAATATCACTTGAATTGATGCAAATAGAAACAAAATGAACATCATCTTGATCACAAAAAAAGAATTTAGCAGATTTTAAAACCAGAAGTTTCAACTAACTTTGAGAAATTTTAAAATGAAATGGAAACGAGGAAAAATATAACAAATAAAAAACTTATAATACAGGAAAACGGAAATGTGTTATGTTATTTTTAAAACTATTTTATTAATTAAATGTCATTCGTTTACACGAACAGTTAAATAAATAACGTGCTATTGCACTTTATCAATTTTTTAATTTTTAGTTTTTTTAAAACTTTTTAGTCTGATTTCTTAATTGCCAGTATTTATAAATGAACACAACTTAGAATCAAACTGTAGAATCTACCAAGTATAAATTTTAATGGGCATTGATACTAAATAAAACCTTAATAATGCAGCAAATTAATTTAAAGACAGGAGTTTAATGGCAAATTATCACAAAATTCACAAGAAAATCTTAAAAGTGACCTAAATATCAAATAGAAAATGAATGTTAGCGAAATTGCGATATTTGAAATGTTGATCCTTGACAAAAAAGCCGAATCTAAAAAAAAGATTAGGGGCATATTGGTACAAGGCCCTTAGAGATTAAAAGCACAGGACAATTAATCCTGTTTGAAAAATAAGTGAATTTGACTTAAACAGCGACTATTTCTATTAAAAACTAACATATCCAATTGAGGATATGAATTTGAATCATGTAATTAAAAGAATAACGTGTGCTAAATTATTAACAATGAACTTAATGGTGCCAATTTCTGAAAAAAATGTCGAAACAAACATCAAAAGACTTTATTTATAGTTTTACTTTGTTAGGGCCAATTACTCTTTCTATTCTCTATTACATAAACTAAATTTTTATTAATTCAACATACAATTTATTCAATACTTAAAAAACAATTTTAAGTACTAGTATGTATTTAAAAAAAAGAATTGAACTTACACTATATGCTCTCTGATTAATAATTTAATCGTATTGATAGTGTTCATTGCTAAAAGCATGCCTAATCATGTATGCCGTTGTATCGATCTGTACTACAAATCATTTTCAATTGAGGATCGGATTTATTTAATTGGAATTGGATATAATAGTTATACAGTTCTTCAATTAAACATCGATGAATTGAGTTTCAGCAGAATTGGTGCGATTGCCATTGACTATGTGTTTTTCCTCGTCCAGTTTCATGCATCCGGAGACTACATAGTCATACTCGCAATTAATGAGTTAACGAATTAGAAGAATATCTGATGCAAATAATCAAATTTAATACAAAGATCCCAGCTGCTTCATTGAGGATAAACTATATTTGTTTCAACATGAATGCACATTGGTTTACAACTTAGCCACAGCAGAGTATGAATTTAATGGACCCGATTCAATTGACCCAGAGGAACCATTAACAACTTTTACAGCATTTGTCAACAAGACTCACGTGGGGTTATGGAGCATCCAAGCACTCGCCTGCTTCTCCCCCTTTATTTTCAGTCATATAGAATTCATATTATTAGTTCAAATTCGTAGTACCGTTATTCGTCAAGTTATTACCTTTATTAATGGTACCTTCGACCATTTCCATCCACCGGATGAGCCGAGGAGGAATGGATGAAAAAACCCATCATCCATTCCACGTGGTGGCAGTGGTCAGGATTCGAACTTGCTATATCCCGACTCCCAGTCCACGCTTTTACTGACTGGGCTATTCGACTGCCACGATTATTTGCATGTTAAATAAACAAGATGTGCTTTGTATTTAAATGTCATTTATTAATATGCGATTTTGAAATTGATTAAGACCCTTGACTAGAAATCCGCCGCTAATGAAAAAAGAAAAACCATATCCGAATAAGGTCTTTAGAGATTAAAATATCAAAGGAATGTAAAATTAAGACTCTTTTTTTTAAAATACAACAGAATAAAGACAGTAAACTCCACTAAAAAAGTTCCATATATCAAATCGGGGCAATTGTAATCTAAATAAATGCACGTCTTTCATTTACATTAATTTTACTCTAATAACCTGTGGAAAAATTTCCGTGAATTACATTCATTAACTTATTAGAGGAAGGAAAACTTCTACTTCGATGTCATAGATATGAAAATAAAAAAGATTAGGGCAAAACTACATTAACAACAAGAAGCAATAGTTACTAATACATTGAAAGACTAAAATTGCAATGGACTGTGTTAAATTCAACTGTACCTGTAGTTGTGTATAAGGCAATAGGATGCAAATAATGCAGCGAATTAATTTAAAAGACAGGAGTTGAATGCCAAATTATCACAAAATTTACGAGAAATTCTTTAAAGTGACCTATATATCAAATAGAAAATGAATGTTACCGAAATTGCGATATTTGAAATGTTAATCTTTTACAAAAAAGCTGAATCTAAAAAAAGGGGAAGGGACATAAGTTATTCGTATAAGGCCCTTAAGAGATTAAATGCACAGTACAATTAATCCTGTTTGAAAAATGGGGTCAAAATCACAAAAATTAGTAAATTTGACGTAAACAGCGACTATTTCTATTAAGAAACTAACATATCCAATTGGGGATTTGAATTTGAATCATGTATTTTAAAGATTGACTTGGGCTAAATTATTAACAATGAACTTAATAGTGCCAATTTCTGAAAAAAATGTCGAAACAGTCATCAAATACAGTATTAATTTATAGTTTTACCTTGTTAGGACCAATTATTTTTTCTATTGTATTTGTTAGAAACAAAAAAGATCCCGGTACAGGTTTTCCCATTCGTTGTTATTGAACATCTGGAATTACTTGAAAGGGCTTAACTGGTTGATTAGTAGATTTCGACCTCTGATGACTGCAAACATGACCTGAGACATGACCTACAATGAGGTGGTTATACCAACTGGCCATTAATGGTCCTTAGAGATTTCAAAGTCCTGTACAATCAATACATTTACTTTTTTAAGAAATACGTACGCAACCTCATACTTGTACTGAATAAAATATTTTCCATTTGTGCCCATTTGTAAAACGCTTAGTTACATTTTACTTCTCTATATTTATTAAAAAATCTTTGTACACTTATTAGTAATTAGTATTTAAATCAAGCAATTAATAATTAACAATATTTGACTTGGGTTGAGATTGTGTTTTATTTTTAAATGGAAATTTAGCTTGGTGTTTCTACATAAACGTGGCGACGTGTTTCTACATGAACTAAATTTTTGTTAATTCACCATAAAATTTATTCAATACTTGAAAACAATTTTTAGTATAAGTATGCATTCAAAAAAAAAAAAGAAAAAAAAGAAGTGAGCTTACACTATATGCTCTCTGATTAATAATTTAATTGTATTAATCGTGTGCATTGCTAAAAGAATGCCTAATCATGTATGCCGTTGTCTTATTTATTGAAAGGTCCTTATCAGAACTAGGTCAAACAATTTAAAACGGCTTAACTTTACCACTCTTGATTGGTTGACTGTTAAGAGTATTCTAATTGGTGAGATGAAGAGAACTACTTTAGTCCGTTGTTTATAAAAGCTAGCCATGCTTATGAATTGTTCACTTTTACTTTCGCTTTTTTATCTGTTTAGTTAGTGTACCTGTGTGACTACACTTTTTTAGTACCATTTAAAAAATTATTCTCGTTATTTTTTTAAATTGTGAAAATGCTGTGGACCTACCATAAACTCCAACCACTTCAAGTTGCCGGCATAGATCTGTACTACAAAGCATTTGCGATTGAAGATAGAATTTATTTAATTGGAATTGGATCCAATAACAGTTATACAGTTCTTCAATTAAACATCGAAGAATTGAGTGTCAGCAAAATTGGTTCGATTGCCACTGACTATGTGTCTTCCTTCGTCCGGTTTCATGCATCCGGAGACTACATAGTCATACTCGCGGTGAACGAGTTACATGAATATCCGATGGAAATCATCAAATTCCATACAAAGACCCATCATTTTGAAAAATTTAATATTGGTGTTAATATTTCAACGTTAACGGGATACCCAGCGTTATACAGCTGCGTCGTTGAGGATGAAATATATTTATTTCAACATGGATGCAAATTTATTTATCACTTGGCCACAGCAGAGTGTGAGTTTGAAGGACCCGAGTCAACGGACGACCCAGAGGAACCAGAACCAACTTTTACAGCATTTGTCAACAAGACTGATATTTACTTGTATGATGCACAACAAGATCTAAAGACAGTGGTTGTGTATAATACTTTAAACGATTCGTCTTTTAATATTGATGGTGATTCCGATGATGCTGATTGTAATGCCATACCTAACGAACAATGGTTGGATATGGCTGTTATGGATAGTCAACTCTTTATTTATAAGTGTAAATATCATCAAGAAAAGAGGAAGGATATCTACTACATCGATGTCATTGATTTGAAAACGAAAAAAAGCAAGTTTCTCACGGAAGTTCTTCATGGTAATATCGGAACAAGTTTGTGTCCAACCAAAGACAGACTATATTTGGTTACAGCTCCTAATTTAGCTAAGAACCAACCGCCGCTTATTGACATTTTCCATTTGAAGCCATCGCTACAAATGATGGCTGAATCGGCAATTGTGAAACAAAATATAGATCGATCGAACTTACCAAAAATGTTGAAAAACCGATTCCAAATATACGAGTATGTTAGCAATTAATCTGTAAAAAATATGTACAATTTGCGTTTTTAATGTTTAATTAATCGAAATTTTATTATTTTAATATTTATGATTTTAATATTTAGTAAATAAAATATTAGCTAATCACTGTATTTTTTATTATGTAAATTAATTAGACGAAGAAATAATAAATTGCATTGCTCATAAGACTCATTTCTTAATTGCTATTATGTCGTGTACATACAGTATATGTGAACACACGTCTTAGAATCATGAATGTATGAATTTTAATATGTCTTGATAGTTAAACAACGTTGATATTAAATAAAATCCTAATAATATAGGTTTTTTTATGAAAAAATTTAATTGAAAGGTATCGGTTAAATGAAGAAATATATTGAAAATTATTTATTTATAGTTTTGTTTGTTAAAATTTCTTTATTTGATTTACAGTATACTGTATATCAATTAAGTATTGACATTAAATCTAAAGCAAAAAATATAAATTGTTAACCAATTTCTAAAATAGTTAGGTTTTTTCAAAAAGGTCACTAAAATACAATTCACTAAGCCCCACACCTAGGTTTTAAAATGACTAACAAATGTGAAAATTGCGATAAGAATTTATTGAGGTCATATTGGTCCTTAGAAAGCTTAACAATTATTACTGGTACATGTATTTTTTCGGAAATACCGGTGCATATCTTTTAACTACTATATAAATTCTCAGAAATTGTTTCTATTTTTGTTTTTCTAAAACTACATTTAAAGTTGAAAACTGTTTGATAATTTACGTTTCACTTCTTGACATTTATTATAAAGAAGCCTCTGTACATTTACAATTAATAGTGTTTAAATTAAAAATCTGTAGTAGTTTATTTGCACACTGTAGAAACTTTATGTTTTGGTATTAAAACGAAGTTGATATTAAACAATCTTATTTCCGGTAATGTAGTTTTTTTTAATTAATTTAAATGCAAGAGTTGAATGCAGAAATATCTTAAAATTAAAGATAAATTCTTAAAATGACCTATATATCAATAAGTAAAATATATTCAAGAAATTTCGATTTTGAAATTGATTAAGACCCTTGACTACCGGCACCAATGTTGTTAAAAAACCAATTAGCAATGTACGAGCACGTTACACAAGAATTAGTGGAAAATAAGTACAATTTAGATGGTATTTTAATTAATTTTAATATTAATTAAATTCAGTATTATTTTTATTTGTATGTTAATTGATTATAATAAACACGATATACTTTGTATTTAAATCTCATTCATTTACTATTGCCGCATAATAAATAACGTGTTAATGCATATTTTTATGCGTTTTAGTGATTAATTAATCGAAATTTTATATTTGAAAATGGATAATCAGAAAATGTACAACCAGAATGGTTTATTTGGATGTCTTCCTTTATTATTTTAAAAAATGTTTCTTCTCCTCGTGTTATAAGTTGCCATAAGGTTAACTTAAACGTTTTTCAAAAAAAATACATTTTCAAATTGCCTCTTTGAAATCAAAATGCCCCACGTTGGAAAACATGGGTGTGTAATATATAGTATTGCATCTTTAAATTTTAAATTTAACATTCACATTATATTTTATTTAAATGAAGATTTATTGTCAAATATATTGTCGATATTTCTCAAATAAAAAGGAGATATTCGTATAAGGCCCTTAGAAATTTGCAATGAATTAAATCATGCTAATGGTGTCAATAGACAAAAAAGCGTTGAAATAATCATCAGATGACCCTATTCATTGTTTCACTTTATTAAAACCAAATACTTTTTCTATTGAATTTGCTAAGAATAAAACAAAAAAATTCAAAGTACGGGTTTTCTCACTTTTCATTGTTATTAAACGTCTAAAAAGGGGGCTTAACTGATTGGTCTTCGTGACCTGATTGATAGGTTAGGTACTCTCGACTTCTGATAACTTAGGGCGCATGACTTCACTTTACAATCTTTTTAAAAATCATTTTCGTGCTCATAGTTAACTGTGTTACTATTTTGCATCGAAGCTGTTAAACTTTTCGTGATTTATTTTAAATTGCTAACGTTTAAAGTGCTCAAAATGTTGTGGACAAAACATTCAACACCTCAATTTCAAGTGGCTTGTTTAAATTTCTATTTGGCCACATTTCTAATTAATGATCGGATTTATCTAATTGGCATTGGATTCCAAAATGACTTTGTTGTTGTTGAAGTGGACCCTGAAACTCTGGATTGCTGTAATGTTTATTCTGTAACTTGTGAGTTTACACCATGCGTCGTCTACTTACATACTTCTGGAAACAGCATTTTTATATTGACTGCCAGTGAACAGGAAGGACATCCATTGAAAATCATCAAAATGGACACAAAAACTAGTAAGGTTGAAAACTTTATCATCAATGCTAGCAGCTCAAAAATCGCCCAATATCTTGTGTCGTGCAGTTGTATTGTTGAAGAAAAAGTGTACTTTTTGCAGGAGACCTTTTTATTTGTTTTCGACTTAACAACTTCAACATATACATGTTCAGGAGTAGCACCAACACTAGACGAACCATTTGCAACTCTTAGACCGATGGTTCATAAAACTGACATTTATTTGTATGATCCACGGCTAAATATAAAAAAAATGTTTATCTTCAATACTCTCACTAGGCAGTTTACAGAAGCAGATATTTTTTCGGCTGAGAACTTGCCAATTAAAGAGAATTGGTTAAACATTGTTTTTATGAATGATGAGTTGCTGGTTCTAAAATATAAAGATGATGAAATGTTTGGACAGAAAATCTTTTACATCGATGCTATGGATACGAAAACGAAAAAATGGAAGTGTCTTGCAGAAGTGTATGGATGTAATGAATCAACATTTATGTGCCCAACCAAAGACAGACTTTATTTGTTTACGGATCCGGAAATGTTATGTCAACAACTGCCTATTGTTCATATTTTTCATTTGAAACCATCGCTACAAATGATGGCTGAATTGGTAACTGTCAACCACGATCTGAATCGATCTTTATTACCTAAAATAATTCAAAAACGATTACCAATGTACGAGATCTTTAATGAATAATTTGTAAATGTAATTAATAAAAAATATGTATAATTTAAATTTTTATATTATGTAAATAAACTACTATCACTGTATTAATTTGTTTATTTTTTGTCAATTGATTATAATTAATAAACCAGATGTTTAAATATTAAATTGCACTTACAGTTAAATCAATTTGAGTTTTAATGGTTTTGAATAGTACCGGTAAGTAAATATAATATTTTTAAGTAATGTTTTTACACAATTTATGTAGAATTTAGAAAATTGGTTTGAGTGCTAAGCCCAAACTTAGTCAAATTTAAGTTTCATATTAAAACACTTATAAGTTTATAAAATGTTTTAGCAACTGCTTAAAATCCCAATAAGCGAATAAATTTCTAATTAGGCTTTTTTAATTTAGACTACTTTACTTCATACAGTAAGTAAATTTCTTCAAATATATTTCCAAACATGTGTTTGATTTTATTCAATAAATAATTTTATTACTTCTGATTTGGCTATTTTCGTCTATTTAAATTCAATTAAATAAGTACCTAAGTTTTTAAAAAAATAAAAAGCCATTTAGGCTATAAATCAAAAACCATAAATTATCTAATGATATATTCGGTGTCATTTCATAGATTATTTTAATAATTTTAATTTGGATATTTACATTCACTATAAATCAATGGGCTAAATGTCTAAATCTTAAAAAACGGTTGAACCTCATCAATGAATATCATGTGAACCTCAACAAAATAAATTAGAAATGAGCGACCTTTACATTTTTAATGTCCATTGTTATTTTTATCGAAATGTGCTTTGGTCACTTCATAGACATTTTATTCACCTTTAATCCCTCATTGCCAAAAGCAAATTTAGTCTTTTGGTTAATTCTGCGTATTATTAGCATTCTTGTTCAAAGGTGAATGATCAGCTCTTACAATGCTTGATAATAGGTCCTGATTAAAAGGGGTAAAGACATGTCTATTGACAAGTGGTTGATCTTATTTGTCTACACTTTTTTAAAATCTTATCTATTAACCATGTGACGATTTTTATCTACAATATCTTTATATTTTAAAACTAAAATGTAAAGGTCATGTTTTTTCATTAAAAAGTTTTTTTTATAAAAAGAAACTTTTTAGTTTTAAGATTTTAGCAACTAGTAGTTAATTCGAATTGGCAATACTGTATCTCGCAAATATGCTCCATCCTTTCGCGTGTTTTGCAGTCTTTATTTATGGATTACTATTGTTCAACGCTGTGTTAGCTCTTATTGAATGGGTAAGTAACTTAAATAATTTTAAATAATCATAATTAAATTTAAGTTATTATTTTTTAGATTTTAAGACGTTGTAAGTGTTGTAGTCGGTGTGAAAGGAGGCTTTCTCAAAATCAAACCCAGGGAGACACTCTCTATCATTTAAAGGTAAAGCCATTTTATTAATAATTTTTTTCCTGCAATTATAATAGTCAATAGGTATTAACAGTTAAGAGCACAGTGAACCCTCGGTTAAACACAGCTTAAAATTAGTAAATTTGTGCACTTTTTCAATTATTTAATGATTGAAGCGTAACGGCTGATCACTATTTATGTTAATGTACTGCAAAAATCTGAACTGTAATTGTTTCTAGTTATTCTTCAATATAAATCATATAAATATAGTAATTATCTTTAATTTTAAATATATTGGTTATCATTGTATTTAAAAAAAATTAAAAGCATTTACAATTTGACATCTACTGAATTTCTTTTTTCAATAAGTTATAATTAATTTTTTTTTAACTAGCACCAAACAGTATATATAAATGTTGCTGAGGAATATGAAGTAGCAATGTCCAGAGCTGCCAAAAGTGACAATTGGGTATAGCCAGTTAACTTTCAACGTTTAAAGTCCGATTTTGATGTTCAGGAATAATGAAAATAACCATGTAATACTAAATATGGTTACTGTATATAATTGTTAGTTTACATAATAAATTGATTAAAATGTTATATTAAATTCAAGCGTTTTGATTATGCATTTTTAATTGAATCGAATTTCAAAGTTACAGTATATTTTTAGGAAACTTTAACTGTTATATATTTGTTTTTTTTTGTAAAAGGAAATGATAAATCATATTTTCATTTATTAAATATTTTTAAATTTTTATACAGCACTTCAAAATAACAACTAAACTCAAATGAGTAATTAAACTCAATGCTTATTAATGTAAATGTTTAAAGGGCATGTATCGCCATCTTACGGCGAAATATATCCTGTGAAGAACTTAGCCAGCTCAAAATTCAATACATGCAGCGACGTGCCAATAGTCTAATGCAAAACAAATGCAATTAGTTTACACGCTTATCACGTTATCGCTGAGATGTGTTTTGTAAAAGCGACAGCAGCAGCAAGCTTTGGCTGCCAATTGAAGTTGAATGACTCCGCCTTCTTTCATGAATCGACCTTACAAAAGTCGACCTACTCTAGCAAAGTCGAGTTGATAAGTTGTGAGCTGACTCTATTGTTAATTAATTATTCTCTATTCATTTAAGGTTTATTAAATATTTTAATAACAATTTACTTTATAAACTTATTTTCCTTTTTAATTGACCATTTAATTACTTAGTGTACACATAATTTGTTTATGATAACGTGTTTATTTTATAATTTTAGCAACATTTTATTTATTTACTGTAAGAGTTTTTAGTTAAAATTTTTAATTTTATTAAACATTTTTTAATACATTTATTTAAAACTTTTAATATATTTACTTTATAATATGATCTATTGATCTTCGTTATTTTAGTTTATTGCGTGTCAATAAACTAAAATTGTGGCTGAATAATCATGTGAATTATTATTTTTATAAAGCTGTGCAATTGTACTGTAGGTGAATAACACAGTAACGTCAGCCTCTATTAAAATTGTATTATAAATTATAAAAGTACAATTTATAATGGTTATTTCTTCTATATATTTATATTTTTGGTGTTTATTTGCTCTTGATAAATAATTTTAAATTTATTTATTGTATTTTTTACAGTTAAAATACATACATTTGCACTTGAAAATGTTGATTTAACTTCACGGTTTAAGAGTCGACTTTGGAGTCAAGTAGAGGTAGTCGAGAAGAGGTAGGCGACTTTAGAGTCGAGTCGCTCATCCTTAGAAGCAGAAGCAAAGCGAGTGAAATAGGTGTGTGATGTGTGTGTGTTGCGAAATGAGTGCGATTCCGATGTTATAAAAATGGATTTAAACCAGAGTTCTTACTAAAACAAAACAATTTGACATTCCACTCCAACAGTCGTCTTAAATGTTTGACAAATCGAAAATGGGAAGTGTAGACTTCGAGTTTATTCCACCGCCCGAGGCACCCGTGTTCGAGCCCAGTGAAGAAGAATTTAAAGATCCGTTGGCATACATAGCGAAAATCAGACCGATCGCAGAAAAAGCTGGCATTTGCAAAATCAAACCACCACCGGTAACAATAATAATGATTACACACTATCCCTTTTCTTACTCTTGAAAACGGTGTTTCTGTTGATAATTTGATGTGTGGCTTAAGTGCATTGAGATTAGAAGGCATAAAGTTAGGCGTACGTGATTATGAAGTGTGTGCTGCATGGCGATTACAACATTAAGAACATACAAAAATGGCTGCCTTTGTTGTGTGTGTATACTGCTTTATTGGGCCATTTAAATGCCCCTTTGCCTCTCCAAAAAACTCTTCCAAAAACAAATAAAAACTTTAAAAAACACCACACAAACAATACACGCTCAATTATTTACGAAAAATTAGATAGTTTCCTATAAAATCTGTTGTCAAAACTTAGCAAATTAGCACAAATTTTTTTTACATTAATTTCCTGCTGGCAAAATTACACAAGCAATCACGCTAACTAATAAAAAAAACATTTTAAATTTATCAATTTATTAGCAATCATTTAAATGATAAAATAAATTACAGAGGCATCGTTTACTAATAATATTAATGTAATTTAATTAAAACAAGTTATATGATGTAGTTGACGTGTTTATTTTAATCATATTTTAGCCATTATTTTAACGAATTTTTAGCTAAATTACAAGTTTTAGCTTATTTTATTACATAAATTTGACTTGCAAGTCTGGATTAGATTCGGATTGAGGTTTTTAAATAAGAAAAATGTAAGAGTATTTTATGGTAATGATTTAAATTTGCTGCTTAATGGCTGCTCCGTTTTTTCTTATAATCGCTTTATACAATCTGAACATTGTCTTTAAAACTCTTTAGATACAAATTTTACTGATAAATACGGTCTGTAAAGTGATTTTATCAAAGTTTTTTGCTAAAATACGCCGTGAAATTGAAGCATAGGCGTTTTGAGTTGAACTAAATTTTGATTTTTGACCGAGTAAAAAATTCCGGAAAAGACGCACAAAATGGCTATTTAACAACATGAAAATTTCATCCAATGTTACAATGTCGAATCACTTCCGACTACATTTAAGTCACCAGAGTCATTGCACAGGTTTTTCCGTTGAATTTGATGAGATTTTCGTAATTTTTTGGCCAAATTTAGTCGTAAAACGTGATTACGTTTTGTTTTTGTTAAACCTGACTTTAATCAAGAGTTTGCAGAGTAATCAAATTTGACTGTATATCATATCCTGTCTTTATTTTTATGCTGGGTAAAATGTTTGCTTGATTACATGACATTGTTTGTTTTGTTCTTGATGCAATTTGCAATGTTATATAATTTGTGCCTTTTTATGTAACATTTCTATTATGAACTACATGTTTCTTCTGATAACATAAAATAAGAGCAGATTGATTTTTTAATTGAATGCTTTGTTGGTATATGAGTATTGTATTTTTTTGAAGGTTTTGGCTTTGTTTCAGATTTAATTACAATCGATTAAAATGTCATTTAGAATGCCGTTGTGTTTATATTAATTATTGTTTATATTTAGGATTGGCAACCACCGTTTGCAGTGGATGTTGACAACTTTAAATTTACGCCAAGAATTCAACGATTGAATGAGCTTGAAGTAACTAAAAAAAATCAACAAAATATTAAATCAAATTTACATTGTTTATTTGTTAAATTTAGGCTCATACAAGAATTAAGCTGAATTTCCTAGACAAAATTGCAAAATTCTGGGAGTTGCAAGTGAGAAATCCTCATTTTTAAAGGGTAATAAATCGAATCGGGCAATCTTAAATTTTTAATTTTTTTTTTGCAGGGTTCTTCGTTGAAGATACCAATCTTGGAAAGAAAGGCAGTCGATCTATACACCTTACAAAAGGTATTTAATTTAATTTATTACTTCAAAAAAAAGTAGTTCGATGGGAGAAATGATGCGAAATCCTCACAATGAAGTATTTTAGATAGAATTCTCTCTTGACGGTCTAAAATAATGATTGTGTGAAATAAGTTCTTTGCAAACTGATCTCTCTAGTCTAAAATGCATGATCTTGTACATAAATCAGCTGATTTGTTGCTAAGTAAATTTTTTATTATGATTTTCAAAGGTTGTTCAAGAAGAAGGCGGTTTTGAGAAGGTGATGAAAGATCGAAAGTGGAGCAGAATTGCAGTTCTATTGGGATATCCGCCTGGTAGACCAAGTCTAGGATCACAATTAAGGGTGCATTACGAAAGAATCTTGTATCCCTATGAAATATTTAAATCTGGAGCTTCACTCAATGTTGTAAGTTGTAAAAAAGCATATTATAGTTTATTTCGTGTATATTCTGTGAAGTTTAGATTTAGTATAGTAATACAAAATCTGAATCACCTTGTCTGTATTGGTGCCAAGCTTAAGCTTGGTAGTTTTACCAATGAAAACTTGAGTAATATATTCGTTACTGTGATGATATAGAAACCACTGAATGATTAAGATATCAATGTTTGGTGCTTCCAATAATAATGCTTAAAATTATGCTTTTTGTGATTGAAACTACGTTTGTCATGTAAATTAACTTTTAATTTGTGTACAACTAGAAAATTCCACGAGGTGATGACCATGATGGAAGTAAGAAAGATAAAGATTATGTTCCACATGGAATTCCATCTAGACAAGCGATCCAACCGCCTGAAGAAAGATATGCCAGAAGGTCGAAAAGGCAATGCACTAAACCAGTGGGATCAAGAGTAAGTTCTCTCCTAAAAGCTTTTGAACTAACATTTATTATGACCTGAGTGTCTGTATTTGTGTTTAGAACTTGCATGCTGACATCTAAACTAAAGTAATTTGATAGTTTAAAGTTTTTACTGATAATAGCGTATCAGATTGCGAAACAGGGCATCGAATGTCTGAATGAAATCGAAACTTGTTAGTTAAGAATTGATTTTGGCTTGATATTTATTTATAAAATTAATCATTTGTTATTTGCTGTATTGCCAAAATAACAAAACATTTATGATATTTTAAAGTTGTCTTAAATGTCTTGGCGATTCAAATGCAGCAACAGTAAAGAGACACATTTCAAGCTGTTTATTTTAACATAAAACGTTCAGTTCAAGCCTGTGTCAATAACCTATTTTATGCATTCATAAACTAACGTTTTTCACAAATGTGGCTAAGAATTTTTAAACAATTTTTTTTGTGTTGATTTTTTAGAGTACAAGTGTAGTCGACGATGAATTGGGTGAATCGGTAAGCATAATATTTTGTAACTGTTATATTTATGAAACTATAAACTTTGTTTTGTGTTTGTAGGGCCAAGTCGACTATTTAGCTAACAATGAATTGCGTAAGTTACAGTTTTATGGTGCAGGCCCTAAAATGCCTGGTTATTCGACAGCAGGTAATTCGAAGTCGTTTTAATTTTTTCAGCAATGATTTAAAAAGATATAAATACCTGTGTTTCTTTACAAATATTAATTTTAGATTAACTTGTTTTATTTTATTAGATGATAAAAGCGACTGTGAACATGAGGAAGCTGAGTTTGAACCAACTCCTGAGAAGAAAGAAGTTCCCGTAAACACAGAGGTCGATGTTAACAGATACGTTGATCCAGTAAGTTTAAATCAGTTTATGGTTTGTTTTAACAGGAAAGACAATTGAAGTTTAATTTACTTGCAGATTGAGCGCATAATGTGCTATTCGTGTGGTCGTGGCGATGAGGAAGAGTACATGCTTTTATGTGATGGTTGCGATGATAGCTATCACACGTTTTGCCTTCTGCCACCTTTGAGCGAAATTCCAAAAGGTGACTGGAGATGCCCTCGTTGTATTGCCAAGGTAGAATGATAGATGAAATTTTAAAATATGAAGTACCTAATCGAAATCGCTATTATTGCATGTAGGAATATCATAAGCAGCAAGAGGCTTTTGGTTTCGAGCAAGCAAATAAAGAGTACACCTTGCAGTCGTTTGGTGAAATGGCCGATCAGTTTAAAAGCGATTACTTTAACATGCCCGTTCATGTAAGTGTGTGTGAATGGTTTTTAAAATGTGTTAATTAGTGCTGATGGTTAAGTTTTTATTTTAAAGATGGTTCCAACTGCCACAGTTGAAAAGGAGTTTTGGCGAATTGTGAGTGCTATTAACGAAGATGTAACCGTTGAATATGGAGCTGATTTGCACACCAAAGATCATGGCAGCGGATTTCCAACGAAAACCACCAAAACGTTAATGTCTGGAGACGAGGTAAGACGATTTAAGAGAGCTTAAATGTTCAGAAAAATAGTGTTACAAGTTTTTATAGTTTGATTTTAATTGTTGCTGTATCATGGAACTTAAAACAATTAAGACATTTAAAAATGGTCTTGATTTCTTGATGCAGCAAAAGTAAGAGTGGCACATTTCAAGCTGTTGCTTTTAAAATAAAGTTTTCAGTTCAAGCTTGTGTCAACATATTAAAATTTTAAGACATTTATTTTGTTGTATTACAAAACTGAAGTGTATTAGTTGTGTCATAATAATTTTGTATTTATTTGATGAAGGAATACATGAATTCTGGATGGAACTTGAATGTGCTGCCTGTGCTGGAAGGTTCTGTTTTGAGTCATATCAACGCTGATATTTCAGGAATGAAGATTCCCTGGATGTATGTTGGGATGTGTTTTGCAACTTTTTGCTGGCATAATGAAGACCACTGGAGTTATTCGATTAACTACCTTCACTGGTAAGTTTTAGTTTATAAATCTAACTGTAACGTTTTGCGCTTATTGTGGCTTCTGTTTTTAGGGGTGAACCAAAGACTTGGTATGGTGTTCCTGGAGGTAAAAGTGCAGAGTTTGAAGAGGCAATGAAACAAGCAGCCCCTGAGTTATTCGAGGCCCAACCTGATTTGTTACATCAGTTGGTTACTATTATGAACCCAAATATTTTAATGAATGCTGGTATACCGGTAAGTTTATCTTAAAATGATGTCTTTACACTTAAAAGTATTCATTATTTTACTGTTTTTATAAAGGTTTATCGAACTAACCAGTGTGCTGGAGAATTTGTGATTACATTTCCAAGATCATATCACGCAGGTTTTAATCAAGGTTACAATTTTGCTGAAGCTGTGAATTTTTGTCCATCTGATTGGGTAAACGTTTATGAGTTTGTTCTTTTAGTAGTTTTAATTACAATTGTAAATAAATTGTTGGAATATAGTTGGAACATGGTCGTGAATGTATAGCTCACTACAGTTTGCATCATCGTTTTTGTGTATTTTCTCATGATGAATTGGTTTGTAAAATGGCTTCAGAACCAGAGAGTTTAGATCTTCACTTAGCAGCTGCTGTGTATCAAGATATGTTGAGAATGGTAGAAAGTGAAGTTAGACTTAGGAAACTGATGTTGGAAAAGGTAAAATATTGTTTGATAGATCAATGGCATTACTAGGGTTGCAGTATTCGACTACGGGCACATCAAAGATTGAATTTTTTAAGTATACAATTTAGCATACGGTTATACAAGTAACTTTTAAATCATTAAGTTGGTGTCGTTAAATTGAACTTGCGTGCCATCAAATTTGGCATGCGAGACCAATATGTTCGATGACTCAAAACTTGTCCGACGTCTAGTGTTATTTATACGATAACTAGTCGGCACAAAATCTAACGTGTTTGATACTTAAGTTTTGTTTGTCCGGTTCCAAATCTGGTTTGCGTGGTATCAAGTCTGATGTTTCTGGCACTAAATCATGACTTGCGGGGCACAGAATTTGACTCACTTGGCAGCCAATTCCTAGTAATGCTCTTGTTTTTAACAACTTTTAAATTAGTTTTATTTAATTGGTGATATTATGAAGGGAGTGGTTAAAGCAGAAAGAGAAGCATTCGAGCTTCTTCCAGATGACGAAAGGCAATGTAGAGTCTGCAAGACAACTTGTTTCTTGTCAGCGATTACTTGCAACTGCGCCATGGAAGCTGTCTGTGTGCATCATGTTGGATATGCATGCAAATGTGCTGTGGCTGACCATATTTTAAGGTAACTATACTTACGTCAACTTCTTTAAATTGCGAAAATTACAATGTCTAATATATTTAGATACCGGTATACTTTGGATGAAATGGGAATAATGTTAAGTAACTTGAAAACGAGAGCTGAATCGTTTGATAACTGGTCTGCTAAAGTTCGTAAAAGTCTTGAGGCAACTGGGGATCAGCGGCTTGGTAATTATGGCGGCTTTAAGTTTTATAATCGACGTTTTGGTTTTAATCAAAATGGGTCGTTTTTGTTGTTAGAACTGTCCGAAATGAAGGATTTAATAAAAGTAGCAGAAGATTCAAAGTTTCCCGAATCTGATCTGTTGAAAACGTTGAAAGAAACGGTTTCTGAAGCTGAGAAATGTGGAGCGGTGGCACAACAGTTAGTCGGTAAAAAAGTTCGCACAAGAAATAGGCAGTCGTCAGAAGGGAAATATTATTCCAGACTTACATTGGACGAACTACAATCATTCGCTGGGAAGATTGAAAGTTTTAAGTGTGAAATTAAAGAGGAAGCTATGGTCAAAGTAAGTTTATGAGTAGGTCTGTTAACACTTAAGAAGTCTTTTCTTTAATCAAATTAATATCTTGTAGAGTAAGCGACCGAAATTATAAAATCATTTTGAAGTTTTTTGATTTGAGAAACTGAATTTTTCATTTTGGGTCTTGAGGAAAAATATTTGGCTTCCAAGGGACTAAATTAGGCTTATGTTCTGAATGTAGAATAGTACATGAAAATTCCTTAACCGATGAAATGTTTTGGCTTATAAAATTATATTAATTTCAAATAAATTTGTTTATTTTAATAAAATTTGTTTACATACAATAAACATTGGATTTTTATCTATGAATAAAAACCGATATTTAAGACAAAACGGGTTTCTGTTTTATAAAACTCGTCTGTTTATATTTGAATGGGCTGTGTCACCAAAAAATCATGGTTAATTTCTTTTGTGGTTTTAACTGCTAGGTGAATCATATGCAGCGAAATCAAATGGGTGCATTATTAAGCTGTTGCTTTAAATAAACAATCAGTTCAAGCCTGTACCAACACTTTAACCTTTTCTCTTTGACCTGAGCCATTAACGATTTCAGTTATATGAACTTATTTTATTGAATTTTAGGAGTTGATTGAAAGTATTCGTCAATTTCAAGAGAGTGCCAGGCATGTGTTGGAATCTGATTCTGTTGATTCGAAATCCCTTGAAAAATTATTGGACGTCGGAATGCCGTTTGATATTGATCTTCCTGAAATTCCAAGTCTGAAACAGGTAAATCGTTAAATATTAATGTAAACATTGTTTTCGGTTCATTCTATTTATATTTAATTTTAGAAATTGGAGCAAGTCACTTGGTTGGAAGAAGTGAATAATGTTTTAGCTGATTCCAGCCATGTCACCATCGATGTGCTAAGAAAATTATTGGATTCCGGTGTAAATTTACCACCAAATGGGGAAATTGAGAAATCTATGGCTGAGTTGCAAGACTTGTTATCGCAAGTTGAAAGATGGGAAGACAAAGCTCAGATCTGTTTGCAGGCTAAGTAAGTCAAGAAAGTGTTTTACAATTTTCCTAGACATTAACGTTTTTGTTTTTTTAATGTTGAAGACCTCGTCATTCGATGTCGATTTTAGAAGCTATCATAAATGAAGCTCAAAATATTACGGCTCATTTACCAAACACTTTAGCTTTGAAAGATGCTGTGAAAAAAGCCAAAGAATGGAATTCTAAGCTTGAATCAGTACAGGTATTATTTTAAACTTAATGCATTCAATTTTATTTTTTTGAATAACCGAGTTAATTTTGTGTAGCACGGAGGCCATTTGCCTTATCTGGAAGTTTTGGAAAATTTAGTCCATAAAGGTCGCACGATTCCTGTAACATTAGAACCAATGTCGCAGTTAGAATTTCAGATCGCCAATGCTAAAACTTGGAGGGATAAAACGATGCGAACTTTCTTAAAGAAAAATGCAACTCAACTTTTAATTGAGGTTTGGAATTTGTGAATTTTACTCTTTGTAAATTAATTATAATTAATGGCTATATTTTGTAAAGATTTTGTCTCCTCGTCTTGATATCGGATTGAACTCAACGGGAAAAACAAGAAAACGTCGATTGAAAGATCATTCAACTGATGATAAAGATAAAGAAAACCATGTAGTTGTTGATATTTCCAACGATGCCGCTAAAGATCCAGCAACAATTGTAAGAATTTACATGAGAGCGGTGTAGTTAGGGCTCTCAAAGTCTCACTTTTGAGCTTGTTCGTGGGATTAATTCTTGGGTTTGGTGCTTTCAATCCTTTATGGTAATCAAGTTTGATGTGCGTTGGTTTCTTAAGGAAAACACTTATTTACTTAGCTAATCAGAAGTTGGTTACTTATTTGTTTTCTGGGCTAAACACTGTGCTTAAATTCGTTTCTTAAGCCTAATTTGGATTCTAAAATTGTTAATGAAATCAAATTCGGTGCCTTAATGCTTGACTGTAACAAAATTTGATACCTTAATTCGTTATGGGAGCTAAATTTAGTGCTGATTATGTGGTGACGAAACTCCTTCCTTCAATCTAATAAATTCTTTTAATTAGGTCACTGCGTTTAAGAAAGCTGAAAAGCAAGAGTTGGAGGCCATGAGTAAATGGAGACTTTATAATATACAGAAAAAAACTGACGATAATGGAGAGACTCGTTATTGTATCTGTAGAAAGGCCTTTTCAGGTGTCATGTTGCAGTGTGAACTTTGTAAAGATTATTTTCATTGTACGTACTTTAAACGCTTATGTTTATGAATTTGAAAGTAATTTTTTTATTTATTTTGTTGTTTAGCGTCCTGCGTTCCTTTACCTAAGTCATCAACTTTGAAAAATAAATCCGGACAGGCTGTTCTGAGTCACATGTCTCGTGATGTGAAATTTCTATGTCCTCTATGTCTCCGTTCACGTCGTCCTCGTTTGGAAACGATTCTGTCTTTATTAGTGTCGTTGCAGAAGTTGCATCTGAGAATGCCAGAAGGAGAAGCTCTGCAGTGTTTAACTGAAAGGGCGATGGGGTGGCAGGTAAGTACACTTACAAGTGGTTATTTTTGAATTCGGTTTACTGACTGTTTATGAGTAATTATAGGATCGAGCTAGACAGGCCTTGGCGACGGAAGAATTATCCGCTGCTTTAGCGAAATTATCGGTATTTAGTCAAAGAATGCAAGAACAAGCTGCGAGAGAAAAGACCAAGAAAATTATTAATGCTGAGTTGCAGAAAGCAGCTGGAAACCCAGAGTTGCAATCTCATTTATTGATAACTCGGAATTCAAGTGATGTGATGGAAGTGCAGCCTAAAATGGAAGAAACTTCAGCTGTAAGATTTTGTTATAAATGTATTCCAAAACCTGTTTGACGGGTTGTGTTGGTGTTCTAGGGAGAGGCAAGCGATTTGACTGAACGTCATTTCCAGTCTACGGATAATTTATCAGAAAATGCGAATCCTCAAGATGCTGATGGTCCTCAGGGCTTTAGCAGTTCTGAACATGCATATTCAAATGCATCAAAAGCAACGCTTGGTAAGAATTATATTATTAACTTGTATTTTATTAAGTTTGTGAGGTTTTTTTAACGTTTTCTTATTTGGATTTTGCTTAGGTTTATCACCGAGAAAACATTCACGAAAATCGCCTTTGGTGCCTAGACAGTTGGAGGCTCCTGTTTTAGAACTGTCTCCACAAGCGAAAAGTCATTTGGAGGATCTAATGATGGAAGGAGATCTTTTAGAAGTTTCTCTGGATGAAACCCAGCATATTTGGAGAATTCTACAGGCCTGCAAACCAATTAAAGAAGAAACTTTTCCTGAATTTACTGTAATTGCTTTTATTAATTTAGATTTTCAAGGTGTTTTTCCTAATTTTAATTTTGTTGGATTTGTAGGAGTGTGAAAATGAGTTTGTAAAAAAGACTTCAGAATCAACTGAACAGGAGCTTGGTGTAATCAAAAATCCTCTAAAATTTAAGAAAAAGAAAGTAGAAAGAAAATTCTTAAAGAAGCTAAAAATGGGATTGCAAAATGATGGTACTACTCATTCAAGTTCTAGAAAGCTTTTTTCAGCAATCTAACGCTTTGATTCTATTTAAGATGCGTTGGAACACAAGTTTTCAAAAGAAAGACCGTTGAAAAAGTTTTTTAAGGCGGGTAAGAAGAAGCTGCTGGGAAAATCATTAAAGTTATCAGCCATTGGGAGCGAAGGTATTAGTGGAGGAATTGGAACTAAATTTACTGATCTTCCATTTCAAGTAAAAAAACAAGTGAGAAAACGCATGAAGAAAGAGAAAGTGGATCCTAAGCTAGATTCCGTCGGATCAACGGGTGGAAACGAGGATCCAGACGATGTCTGCGCGGCTGTCAAATGTCTGAAACCATCCGGTAAGTACAATCTCTTAGTTTTAGTTATTTTTGGTCATGTTTTTATTTGTTTGGGTTTTTTGGACGTTTTTTGTAGGTGAAGTTAACTGGGTTCAGTGTGACGGAGGATGCGAATTGTGGTTCCATCTGCTTTGCGTCGGATTAAATGCAGGAGACGTTAATGAAAGCGAAGATTATATTTGTGGGGCGTGTGGAAATGGAAAGAGGGCTAGGAAAACGGGAATAAATAAGGTATACATTCTTATGGGCTTTTGAAATGGGGCACCAAAAGGTGGTGATTTTGTCACACTTGTTAAAGACCAAAACTTGATGTTTGCTGTGTTTTGAAAATCTGCAGTTATTCTTTTTTTAGAATCTAAGTATGTTGGTTCTAGCTAAGTTAACTGTGTACTGAATGCAACTGAATTAAGGCATAGAATCTTAAGATTCTTGTTAAGATTTTATTTGCTAAGTTTGCTATGTAAGCACTTGGTATAGATTCCTAAGTTTGGATTTGTGTTTGAGGTAAATATTTAGTTATGAGTTGAGAGTGTGGTGTTTAGAGAGTAAATTTGTGTGATTGAGATCTAAATATAGATTTGAGGACGCGAAATGTTGATTTTTGTGGCGAAGTTTGCTTTCTTGTTTCGTGCATGAGCCGCCAAGTTTTTCTTCTTCAAATCTAGTTTCTTCAGTAGTTCTTTTCTTGTGATTTGATGCTAACTATTTGTGCTTTGAAAAGATAAATTTGTCTTTTAGGCGCACGCCCCAACTTCCCCGACAACTAATTCAAGCTTGATAACAATCGCTGCTTGAGAGTCAATTTGTGGTTTTAAGAATGTTTTTCACAAAACAGGCTTATTTAACAATTAGTGTAAATACTTAATGGCCAAGTTGGTGCTTGAAGTCTCAATTTGTGTTTTTAAGAAGTTTAGTTAGTTGTTATAGCTTTCTAAGTAAAGTTTTAACGACTTAAATACCCGTAACTTCAGAGTCAATGCGTGATTCTCAGTGTGTTTACTCAAAATAAAGCCTCTCTTTGAATTGTGGCAGGTGAAGCAGTTCGCAAAAAGAAAGCAAGGCTGTAAAATGAAGCGGAACATAGTAGCTGGTCGTAGGATACCTAAAGAGAAAAAGTGTAATTTAAAAAGCATAACCGACGTGAGTGAAACTGACTCTGCAACATTAGTTGAACAAGACCAGCCGCAGACTCAGGCGACGACCACTGTTAAAATGGAAATCGTGGACGACGACGTAATAGCCGATTACGACGAGTCGGAGAAAGTGGCAATACAGAGTTTATCCCAGTTGAGTGGTGGAGGTGGAACATTCCCGTCATATTTTGGAAACGGCAAAACTGAAACTGTAAATAATACAACGGTGTCATGAAACCCGCCCACCTCAGGGGTGTCTAACTTTGTGTATGTGTGTGCAACTAATTTAAATAAAAGAGAAAACAACGCAACAAGTGTTATTCATATATTTAAAAGTGGAAAAGAGTTTTCTTCCTTTTTGTTTCCGGTAAATGATTAATAAATGAAAATATAATTCCTGATGTAAAAAATATTGTGTGAATTCGTGTTCGCCGTTGGATTATACAGTAGTATACACAGTGCGGGTTTAATTACGGTGTTTTTATTGTTAAATCCACTGGAGATGCAAGGAACTGTATCTAAGAATTGTAATAAAATGTAATGTTTTTTGATTCTATTTTGAAAATTCTGCATTTGTGTGAAGACCAATGTTTTTATTCTATTAGTGCACTTATTTTGAGAAAAAGAGTATTTTTTAATAGTATTTTTATTGCTGCTTCAGTTATTATGGTTCCTTAATATTGAATTTTGGAAATGTTAATGTGTAGATTGCTAAATTGTGCAAGAAAAAAATTTTGAATTTATGAAAATTTAATTTATAGATTTCTTCATCAAAATGTGTAAACAAAATTAATATTTTTAGTTATTTAAAATTTATTAGATCTGATCTGTTTTTACAATATTTTTTAAATGGTGTAAACTACACATTTTTATTTCTAATTTTTTTTTTACAATGTTCATAATTTGAATTTCTTTTTGGGTTTGCAGTTGGCTTACAATATAATCGTAATATTTGTTTATTAGATTTAGAATTATTTGTGGTTTTCTAGGATAATTTTAGTTAGCAATTATAATTCCCTCCACCGTATAAACATATAAATTTTTACATTTTCGTCCCATACACAGCTTTGACGCATTTACAATAATATCCATCATAAATGTTTTTGACTCATAATAATGATTAATAATTTTTATGTATAAAATAATTAAGTAGACTTTTTATTAAATTTTTGGTTTTATTTTGTATATTTAGATTGTTTTTATTAGTGATAAGGGAAGCATTTTTTTATGAGCATTTTTAATGTTTCGGTTATGATTTTGTATGTACAGTAAATATTTGCGTTTTTACTTTTTAGTTTAGGACACTTGCTTTTTTATTATTATTATTATTCAGCGGAAATTGAGGAACAAAAAATATTAAAAGAGCATAGAAATATGATCATTTACATTACCCATTTTTATTAAATGTAATAATGAAAATGCTGTATTGTAAATGGATAAAAATCTATAATGTGCACTATTTTCAAATAACCAATTATAATTCACCAAACGGTTTGATAAAATCACCCACAATTTCTTGTACATAAAAAAATCGATTTAAAATATATAAATTTATGAATTAGAATGTAAAAAAAATAAAGTAATTGTTTCAATTTAAAGAATATTAAATTTCTTTTTAAAACACTGTTGTTTGCCTCATTTTTATTTTTGTACTGTCATCATTTTGAAGCTGTCTTAAATGTGTATTTTATTCCAACAGTTAAGGATGCTATCAATTTATCACAATTATGCAGACTGATCTCATTTTAAATGTGAATAGTCGTTTTGTTTATTACTAAGTTGATTACACAACAGGTTTCTTCAACAATACAAGGTTTGGATGGGCTAATACTGTGGGTACCCAGCTCCACCAAAGAGAGTATACTAAATAAGGGGTATAAATGCATTTTATAGCTGAAAATATTTATATTTTGTCATAAAAAAGAGATTAAAAATAATAAATAATTTTAAAAAATAGAAATTTGAGTACTTACCCTGGTCATCTATTTCACTTTTGACTTAAGTTTACCTGAGGGGTTGCTCTGATTCTGAAGAAGAGGGCTCCTCATTTATTTAATGTTTTCTGATTTTCACCGTTATACAGTACAGTACAACCACACACCTACATGTTTTGAGCCCACAAAAATAAAATATTGCAAAATATTAAATCTATCTTTCAGTTATTTCTTATTGATATTGGTTATGTGGTAATGCCAATCGGTGTGCCAGTAACTAGTGCAATTGCATGTTTCACTTTAGTGACTATAAAGTATTTGAAATTTTGTGTTTATTAGTTAAGGTAGAAGTTTGCAATTACAGATACAGTATAAACACCTGTATAAATAACTTCTATTTATAGCATTACTGTATTAGGCAATTACAACATACAGTAATTATTATAATTAAGCACTAAACGTTACATATTGGCAAGGCAAGAGTTTCCGATTTTTCAACACTTAGGATTAACTACATAAATTTTTAATTAAGTTTATAAAGTTCATTAACTTTTAAAGCTAAAATAACAGTACGTGCGTGTGTTCTTACTATTTACTTTTAGGCTCAAAGCGTTTGATCTTAATTAAATCCGTTATAACGTTTTTACGACTTTATTACAAAGTTCAAAACAATTAGATTTACTTGAGTACTAAAATTAAATAGAAGTTGTTCCTAATTTTAAGTAGCTCATCAAAAGTAAAAGTATTGGCAAGGATTTCCTGTCAATATAACTTAGTTAATTTCATTAACAGCAAATTAATACTTATTTTTTTACGACTTTTTGTGCAATTTCTTGTTCTTTTATGCCATTCAGACTCTAGTAAATGGTGTGAAATTTGACCAAATGGCCATTTAGCTAAGTTTATTTAGCTATAAACATTTTAAACAACGACCAACACGATTGCAATTGGAATTTATTAAAAAAGATTGACCTTTGATTTTTGCCATAAAAATGATTTGCAATAAAAATAGGAAGTTAACTAATTCTTTTTTTTGCTTTGATATAAATGTCCCAGCAACTGACAGAAAGGCAGTCACATTATTAGTTGTCATCCGAAAAAATAAAGAAATAAAAAGAAAAAAGCAGAGATTCACAGCAGGACTACGAAACAGGACAGTAAAATTTGGTAATATTTTAGCATTATATTTTCAACTCACTGGTTTATTACTTTTATTAATACACGAAATACAGGGGGGATTTCTTAATCGGAACCCCTTTTTTTAAAGCTAGAAAGAAACGGGAAAAATCACCATTGCAACTGATTAGATTTAGTCTCGTTACTTTATTGTAACTTTCTGACAAAAAAGAAACGGGAATATTTACCATTGCAACTGATAAGATTTAGTCTCTTTTCTTTTGCTGGTATTGTGTAAAAATGGTTCCAACTTAAAAAATCACCCGTGATAAATTGTACAGTATGTGAATGGGTTAAGAAGCTGTTTAAAGGTGGCAAAGTGTCTGGTTTTTTTAGCTGATTTGATATTTAATGCTGTAATAAGACGGTGTCCTGTGACATTTTAAATATTTACAACCGATATGATGTTGCGTTTAAAATTAAGTAAAAAGGAATTGATTTTTATCTGCAAAATGTAATTTATAACCTTTAATAAAAAAGCTAATGAAGTTGTAAACATTTAAAGTGGACACCTTGTATTAAATGGCGTTTTAATTGAACTTTTTTTTAATAGAAATTTTAAGTTGCACAATAACTCTTTTGACTTTGAACTTTTAGTATTTAAACTCTTGCTGGAGCAGTTGCTAGTGGACACTTCACTACTTTCAACCCTATCGTTGCTCACTTTGATGCCCAACTTACTAATGCTGATCTTCGACGAATTTATTTAAAAATTGCATCGAATTTTGTGGACAAATTTAGATAGCATTTAAAATATTTTAAAAAAATTTCAAAGGCTAAAAAGTGATTTTTTTGTCTGAAAGTTTAGAAAATTTTGTGCATAGTTTTATGAACAAATTTGGACTTAATTTAACACTGGAATTCCTGAAGCAACGTTTAATTTATTGGACAAACATCTAATTTTGCGAATTTCAAGTGTATTTTCCAACAATTTTTATAAAGTAAGAACTTTTTTGGAAACTTTAATACTTTTATTATTTACTGATTTGATATTAATTTAATTTTTTTATTTATTATAGTCGTTGAAATAGACGTTTGGAAATTTAGACAATTTTACTATATCATATTTTTTTATCAAATATTTTTTGTAATTAATTTAATGGCTTAAAAGTGACAAATTTTCAATCAAAGTTGGTAAATTATCACGTCTGTAATTTTATTGACAAAATCATCAAATTTTTAATTTAAAATCCACAAAAATGGATATTCAACTGTTGGGCATTTGGGATTATGTGATTATCGCCGTATTATTAACAGTTTCTGCAGTATTTGGTCTTTATCAGGGATTTATCCGTGTAAAACCCACCTCGTTTATTGAGTATACGCTAGCAAGTAGGCAAGTAGGCACATTTCCAATTGCTGTTTCATCGTTTGCTACTTTGGTCGGCTCTGGAATGCTAATTGGATCTCCTGCCGAGACTTACATGTATGGATCTCAAGCAGCGACTCTGGCTTTGGCTGCTTTTATTATTGCACCTTTCATGAGCCATATTATAATACCTGTTTACAGAAATTTATCTTGCACTTCCATATTCCAGGTAAAACAACTGTTAGAAAAAAGTGCTTTTTACTTACATTCATTAGTTACAATTCTAAAATGTTTAATATAACAAAAAGAGATCATAACTAAATTATTTAATCAGTTAAATCATTAGCCATTGTTTAGTGAATTGTTGTCAGAATAATAATTTTTGAAAAGTTTTATTAATTTTTTCATTACTTTTTTGAACATTTTAATTATGTTTTTGAACCTTTAAATTCATTTCTTAAACTTTTTTATTATTTTTTGAACATTTTAATTAATTTTGAACACTTTTATTAATTTTTTAAAATTTTGGTTAAGTTTTGAAAAGTATTATTAATTTGAGAAGATTTGTATTACTTAAAAAAACCGTTTATTAACTAGAAAAAATAATTGCAAATTTGGCAACATTTCCATCAATTTATGAGAATTTATATGGTTTCGTTATTTAGTTTGGAATTTTTAATCCAGTTTATTACTTTATTTGACTTTTTATGATATTTAATTTATCAAAAATCTTTTTTTTTCATCATTAGTCATAATTTTGTTTGCCATTTTTTGTTTAACAAGCAATTAATTGTCTTTTTTTTTAATAAAATTTGCAGTTTTTTGAGTTGCGATACAACGTTTTTTCTAAGAATTTAATTACCGTGTTTTTTATGATTACATCGGTAAGCATCAATTGATATTTGCGTTTTACAGTGAAATCATTTAATTAAAATAATCGTAAATATATTGCAGATTGGATTCTGCAGTGTCACCATGTTTGGACCAGCCACCGTTTTAAGCCTTGGTAAAATCTCGTTAATTTAAATTTTAAATCACCTTATAAAAAAACATTTTCGCAATGATTTAAATCTTTTTTTTTCGTAATAGTAACTGGAATAAACGTGTGGATTGTGGTTATTTTCATGGATGCATTGTGTATGTTATATACAATTCTGGTAAGAACCACTTTTTATTACTTGAATATTAATTAACAGCATTATTATTTTGATTTATGGCTGATTTCAAAAATAAGTATAAAATTTGATTTTTACTACTTTAAAGTAGCCATGAACTCTTTTTATTTTGAAAAATATATTTTTGAATTGTCATGCAACTTGAGTAACTTTTTGCAGGGAGGGATGAGAGCTGTAATCTATGCTGATGTTATTCAAGGAATGTTTATGCTAATTACTGTTGTGGCATTGGTTGTTGTTGGATGTTTTCATGTCGGAGGAGTTGATGAAGTTTGGAGAAGAAACTTGGAAGGAAATCGAATCGAATTTTTCAAGTAATATTATTTTATGATAAGTCATTAATTATTTTTACTTCAACACAACCACACTTACCTGATTGATTGAGTCATCATTGCTTTTATTTGATTTTTGATGCAAATTTTATTGAATTATTATAAAAAAAATTTATTTTTACTGTTCTAAAATTATTTTGTTTAAAAATTGCATGCATTATTTTGATGCCACTAAGTCTTGATCTAAATGCTTATATGATTTATTGTAAAAAAAAACCTAGAACTAAAGCCAACGTAGTTCATCAACGTTTTTTTACAAATAATGTTTTAGTTATTAAATATTTTACTTAAAGATGGAAAGTGCCAGTAAAATATTAAGAAAAACACGATTTATTGGCACAGCTGGATGTTGTTGACATAGATTTAATCTTTCATAAGTTGTAACTTTTATTGTTGTTTTCGTGGCTTAATATTGCTTAATACAGGTAAAATATAGAAATGATGGTCAATGTTAAGGTCATTTACTACACATCAATTCAATGACATTTAAAATTTTATTTTATATTCTTGGATCATTTATTGTTATAAACTTTTACCTTTATTTTCTGATTAGTTTTTCAATGGACCCAACAATTCGTCATACTTTTTGGTCATCACTAATTGGCTGGGCTTTTTGCTGTTTAGCTTTTACTGCAACTAGTCAATCAATGATTCAACGCTATTTAGCAACTGAAACACTTGAACAAGCCCAAAAGTACGAAATTTAAATATTTTTTTTTTTAACTAGACCAATTATCTAAATTAATCAATGATTATTTTACAGTGCCAATGTTTTATCAACTATAATGTCATCAATTGGTCAACTGTTTTCGTTTTTAGCAGGACTGGTTGCCTTTGCCATTTTTTATAAATGTGATCCATTGAAAACCAACGCCATTCAAAATGTCAACCAGGTATAACTGCAAACTAAGTAAAAAATTCATTGAAAACAAATGTATTTTTAACAGTTATTACCGGTGATTGTAATGAATGCATTTGGAAGTTATTCTGGTTTACCAGGACTTTATTTTACAGGACTTTTATCAGCAAGTTTAAGGTAATCTTGGAATAAAAGGAGTAGTTTTTGTTTTAATTTTATTATATTTTCTAGTACTGTGTCTTCATTGATTAACTCACTGGCATCTGTAACTATTGAAAGCTTTATTCGTCCATACTCAAAAATTTCTGAAAAATCGTACACAAAATTATGCAAATATTTAGGTTCAATTTGATCCAATTAACATAAATAATACTAAGTAATAACGTGTTGTATTGATATTTCTAGCATTTGGTTATGGCATAATTTCACTATTTGGCGTTTTAGTTGTGCAAATATTTCCTAATGTATTGCAGGTAAATTTATTTTTAATTTAATATACAGTTAGCATTAATTACCAAAACTAATGTTTGCTAATTAGGCAACTATAAGTATAGCTGGTGCTATAACCAGTCCAACATTAGGTACCATGTTAGTTGGATTAGTATTTCCACAAGGAAACAGAAAGGTTATTAACAAATGATAAATTTAACATGCCAGTTAATTACTATGTTTTTTAATAGGCTTCTATGGTGGCATTTACAATTGGCGTTGCTTTATGTCTTTGGGCACTCCTTGGCACCCTAATAGGAGATTTTGAAGAACGACCCAGAGAAGTTAGAGTTGATGGATGTAATTCGAGTGATTTTTTCAATCACACTATTAGTTACAATACGTCCAATTTCTACAATTATAATTTAACAACTGACTTGCCTTTATCATTGGCAAACACAGCAATCTCAGAGCCATCTGATTGGACGTAAAAAACAACATTAATTCATTAATTGTTATATCACTTACTGATTTACTAATTTTGTATAGAAAATCTGTGTTTTTGATCTCACCAATGTCTTACATGTGGCTTGGAACGTTTGGAGTTCTGGTTTCAGGATTCTTTACAATACTTGGGACTTTTATGTTTGGTAAATTCTTTTTGGTAACTTCACATCTAATAATATTTGTAATTAATGTTACTTAATGTTGTAGACCCAGAAAGTCGTGAAATATGTTATCCACAATTAGTACCACCTGTTATCCAAAAACTACATAAACGTCTAAGTGTGAAATGGCGACAAAGACTATATTGTGATATTTACCCAGAAGAAATGGTTGATGTTTCAGGAACTGACTGTCCTGAGCATATGTCACCATTATTACAGTAACATGAAGTAAGATACCAATTTCACGTTCATTCAATATACCATTTATTTTCTCATGCATATCTGGTTAAGCAATTGGCAATACTATTAATCAAAATTATTGCTTTATTGCTTAATCACAGTGTATAGTTACATTTTTTTATGTTACGTTTTACATGCAATCACAGTTTCTAAATCATAACGGTTTAGTTTATATACAATACAGTATATACTGGTGATGGTTGTATTTTTAATTGATTAAAACTTATAAAGAATTACAAACAATTGAGCCGTTTATCGAGAAATACAGTGCACCAGGTAATTTTTTAAACAAGAACACTGTTTTCAACAGCGTCAATACAATAATGGAATGCAAATATGTTCAGTTTCTTTATTTTTTGTTATAAGAAATTAGCAAAAGTAATTAACTTACAACAGTATTTATTTATAACTGCCCATTAACAATTTAATAGCTTCTTCCCTTCCGTTTTTTATTTGTACCCAACGCAATGGTTTGAGACCTCTTATATCAGTTGCATGTATATTTGCATTATAATTTTCAATTAACATTTTAATTACTTCGTTGCTATTTCTTTGAGCAGCCCAGTGCAAAGGCGTACCACCAAATCTATCAGTTGCATGTACATTAGCTTTATAATCCTCAATTAACATCTTTATCACTTCAGGACCATTATATTGAGCAGCCCAATGCAGTGGTACACTGCCTTTAGTACCAGCCGCATTTACATTTGCTTTATACTCTTCAATTAACATCTTAATTACTTCACATTTATTTCTTTGAGCAGCCCAGTGTAATGGTGTAGCTCCATTTTGATCCACGACATTCACATCAGCTTTATAATCATCCATTAACATTTTAATTACTTCACATGTATTTTTTTGAGCAGCCCAATGCAATGGAATGCTGCCATTTTTACCAACAGCATTTAAATCAGCTTTATAATTATCAATTAACATTTTAATTACTTCAACGCTGTTTTTCTGGGCAGCCCAATGTAATGCTGTAGCCCAATTATTATCAATTTCATTGACATTTACCCTATAATTATCAATTAACATCTGAATTACTTCACAGCTATTTGTTTGAGCAGCCCAATGCAATGGTCTGCTTCCATCATTTGCCACTGCATTGAAATTTGCTTTACAATTGTTAATTAGAAATTCAATGACATTATTGCGATTATAAGCAGCTGCCCAATGTAAAGGAGTACTACCTTTATTATCCACTGAGTTTACATTTGCTCCATATTTCTGAATTAAAACCTCAACAATTGCCTTGTTACTATACCAGCAAGCCACATGTAATGGTGATGTGCCAATTGCATCACAAATATTAACATTTAATTTGTACTCATCCATTAATAGTGATATCAACTGCATGTTGTTATTTTTTGCAGCTAAAGAAAGTAGCTCAAATTCAGTATTAGAGTTGTTTTGGAGTAATTTAGTAATTAAAGGTTTGGTTTCATTAAAACATGTACAAAACAATTCAACAATCTTATCATTTTTTTCAGTTAAAGCAACTGAAAATGGCGTATTATTTTTACAAACATTAGCAAAACAATTTTCCCATACAAAAGTAAATTCATTTTGTCTATTAATGGCTCTGATTGATTCAGTTGTGAAAATTTCGTTTAAAAATGACCGTATGGCTATGAAATTCTCATTTAGAAACACTGATTTTAGTAAAAGCTCTGCGATTTCGTTTCCTAGTTTTTGCTGAAGTAAATTTCGAGCTACATACTGCGAAACAAAATACTCAGCAAATGTTAGATGGACAAATTCAGGCTGATTGGTTTTAAATTTCTTAACTATTCCATAAGCCTCAATGTGTTCAAAGTCAAAATCATAATTGCTTGAAAGTATTTCAATTTCATTTTGCTTGAAAAAAAGCCTCAATGCTGCCATTTGGTGAATTTCAATGAGTTTGTTTTCATGGAAATGCTTTTTGGCTCCTATTTTACTGCAGTCTAATTTAAGCTTTTCACCCTGATAAAGTGCAAATTTCTTTCTTAAAAACTTCTCGTACAAATCGCTAATACTCAAATAATTATTTGTAATGGAATTTCGAGTGTCAAATGTCTTTTTAGAAGATTGTAAAAATTCATTGCACTGACAAAGCAATTCTTCAGCTAGCATCATAAGATGCAGTGAGTTTTCTAAGAAACTACTTTTACCTATAACAGTTTCTTTAATTATTCTTTGCTGTTCTTTAGCAAATTTCTTCAAATCTTCATCTCTGTCAACAATGTTCAAATGATATCTCCAAAATTTCACTAAGTAATTCAATTGATTTTGCTCACTTAATGGATTAATTTCAAATGAATTGCATTGAAGCTGTGTTTCTAGCATTTTCTTACATTCTGGTCTAGTTGTTAACCAAATCTGTTTAACATTTGCTTCTGTTGTTGCAAATACTAAATTCTGAACAATTGCTGCATAATCAGGATTAATTTCATCAAATCCGTCAAACATAACGATGGCTTTCTCAATGTTACTTTTAAAAATTTCTTTACTGAAATCTGAATTGCCTAATTTTAAAGATTGAATTAAAATGGCTATCATTTCATCTGAAGAAAACTCATGACATTTTGAATTTAGCTTATTTAAAAACGTGGAAGTAAATTTGTTTAAATCGATTCGGACAATCCAATAATCATTAAATTGTTGCTTAATCAGTAAAGCAATGTGGGTCAGTAATGTTGACTTTCCACTTCCGGCACTGTCAGAAATGATAACAAATTTATCTTTAGAAGTCGTTTTTATCAAATCAATCTCAGTTATTGGTTTAATTTTTGAAAGCTTTTCTGATGATGTTTCAGTTAATGAAAGTGATGGCAATTCAAATTCTGGCATGTCAAATGCACTAATTTTGGTACCATCAGCATTTATTGGAACTTGTTTTAGTTCTCGTGAAATGTATGTGTCTGAATTGTAATTTTTAGAAACTAAACTGTTTCCAATTTTAATTTTTTCATCAGAAATAAACTTCTTCAACACATTTGCATCTATTAAATTGGTGTTTCTTTTACTAATTAACTGTTTAAATTGAATTTTTTCACCTTGAAATTCAATTATCTTTACCAAAATGACATCTTGAGCTTGTTTTGATAAGTTAGCAAAATCTAAGTTATCATCTATCATGAAACGATAATTGAATCTCTGATTACTTAATTGCATTAAAAAATCTGCCAGTTTACTTTTATCAAAAACAAATATAATTTTGAATTTTTGTTTAACTTTTAACGGAGCAGATAAACTGTTTAAAAGTGTTGGCAGTTTTGTGTGACTTATTTCAAAATCACTATTTTCGGTTACATTCACAGTAATCAATAGACAATTATCAGTTAGCAGTAACTTATCAATTACATGAGGCTGCTTGAAATATGTTTCATAGTCAATAAGCAAATGTTGACTGAGATTTAAAGAAAGCTGACTAAGCGTTTGGTATAATTTGGCGGTTGATAACATTGGACTTGAAGTTGCAATCAGTAAAAATGAGCAATTTGATTCACTTTTCATAAATGAATCGACTTCTGCTTTTTGCAACTGCCTGAATTTTAATGCTAAAGTTTCAATCTTTGCTACTAATCCTGATGTCAAATTAAAAACTTCAATATCTGATTTTGGTTTCATTAAATAATGATATTCAATGAAGAATTTACAGTGTTTCATGACATTTTCTCTGTAAAATTTCATCAAATCGTTAGCTTGTTCAATTAATAACTTTTCACCGATTTCTAATTCATAAAATGCTAGCATATGATTAACTCTGACAATTAATTCAATTGGCCATTGCGATTTTTCATAATTGACAAATGCGAATGTAATAATATCATCAAATCTAGAAAAATTGTCTTTTAAATTGTTTTCTGTAGAATCAACAATTTTATCAAATGTAACTTGTTCAACTTGATCATTGAAATGATATGGTTTGCAATTATTTGAATATACAATTTGCATAGCATAATG